>JANHGL010019984.1:0-37636 GCA_024611195.1 Ceyx melanurus
TCCTCTCCTCTCCTCTCCTCTCCTCTCCTCTCCTCTCCTCTCCTCTCCTCTCCTCTCCTCTCCTCTCCTCTCCTTTCCTCATCCCTTCAGCAGGGCATAATTTTATAGCTCCTTCTTGAGAATGTCAGGGCCAGATGAGGTGCTACACCTTTTTTTTTCACAAATGATTAGATGCAGGCAGTGGATGGATGTGTAATCTGTACAATGATACTGTGAAACAGACAATGGGAGTAAGGAAAAGGATGAAATGGAAGAAATCAGAAATTAGTCTATGGTTTAGAGCTCAGCACCCCACAATGTATGTGTTGGGTTGGTTTTTTTTTTCTATGCAAGATTCACACTGATTTCTGTCACTTGAACACTGATTCAAGGTAAGTCCATACTTCCCTTAGGGCAGCCAGTTTGGTTTTACTTGAATCTTGTTTGTTCACTGCTTTCCCTGCACGCAAGACAGAGAATACAACGTTCTTCCCTGAGGATTTACTGACCACTGGACTGGAAGAGCAGGTGGAAAATTACTATCCCACACTTTCATGCCAGTGTCCCAACAGGTGTTGGCTTTCCAAGTGGACTCCTTCTGGCCTGGCTGATCCATTGTGGGGATCTGGGGTTCTTACTCAGGAGCAAATGTTCTTCTTGCTTGCTGGGCATGAGGCACGGGCACAGGACTACAGCAAGAGTGAAAACGTGCCTCCTGCTGTGGCAGGGCTGCTGCAGAGAGCAGCAAACAGCCCCATACAGAACGCTGCTGCAGGACACTGACTCTATAGCTGGCACTGCAGGGCTCAGAGCAGGAGAAGCCTGGTTGTGCCTGCAGAGCATCTCTCCCATTGTGCACATGCCTGGGTGCTAACAGGAGCAGTGGCTGCTTCCCAGACTCCCAGGGCCAGAGAGATTACTTGATCCTGGGAATCTTTCATATGGTAGGAAGAAGCTCTACAAAAAGCAGAGCTCCACCTTTAGGGTAGTAAGTAAATGATAAAAATCCCCAGGAGCAAGGGCACCTGTAAGATACAGCCTGGGACTCTTGGCCACATGCTGAAAAAATAGGAAATCTCATGTCTGACCAGGAAACAGAGACTGGCCATCGGAGTGGGGGGAAGCTCCCTCCCCACACCTGCTTGGGCTTCTCGGATGTGTGCAGAGCAGGGGCAAACTGCACCTGGGTTTCTACCAACAGTTCCTAAAGACACCCTCAGCAAAGGTAGGAAAGAAAAAGAAGGGTAAGGGGTGACCATGTGTTTCCTGCTATGGGCACTAGAATACCTGTAGCCACAGCACTGTCCATCTTTGCCCACCCAGCCTTTTGCTGAGCTCTGAGCTTGCCTCTTTCTGTCTCTTGCAGAGCTCCACCGCCACGAGAGCATCCAAGAAAAGAACGTGAAAGAAGCCAAAACCAAGTGCAGAACCATTGCATCCCTGCTGACGGATGCACCCAACCCCCACTCCAAGGGGGTGTTGATGTTCAAGAAGCGCAGGCAGAGGGCTAAGAAGTACACGTTGGTAAGCTTTGGGAGCGTGGATGAAGATCGCTCCTACGAGGAGGAAGACGGAGTTTTTCCAACTAGTGAGTCTGAATTTGATGAGGAAGGTTTCTCTGATGCCCGAAGCCTAACTAATCACTCAGACTGGGACAACACTTACTTGGACATTGAAAAGTCTAAGTCTGACTCTGAACAGAAGGAAGAGAAGCAAAAAGGTTTGAGTGAGGCCTCAGGTAAAGGAGCACGATTGTTTGAGCAGCAGAGGGAACGGGCTGGCAAGTACACAGTTGAAAAAGTCCTGGCACAGAAGAGCCCTCAGCTTGCTCCAGCTGCCCAGCCACAGCAGGACACAGTGAACAGAGCTATGCCTGTGCCACAGAAGACAGACAATGTGCCCCTCAACATCCACCTGGAAGGTGTACAAGTACCCAGCAAGCAGCCAGCCACCCTCCCCACTCAGCTCCTGGCTCCCCCTAGCCCAACCTTCTTCCCACCTCCCCCAAGCACCCCTGACCCTTTCTCTGCAAGCTCAACAAGCATGTTCAACAGGTCTGCACGGCCCTTTACTCCTGGCTTTTCTGGCCAGCGTCCAGCAACATCCTCTGTCATCTTCAGGCCATCTGCACCCAAAAAACCTAGTGAAAGTCCAGGTGGGCAAAGCACAGTGGTTTCCCCATTCTCACCTCTGGCTCCAGGAACACCTGCCAATGCACCAGTGCCAACACACCACGGTCCAGTCAGCTCCTCCACATCTCTGTATATTCCTGCACCAGGCAGACCAACACCACCACCGGAGTCACATCCAAGAGGGGGAGAAAGTGCTCCAGAGACTAAGCCTTCCACCAACACTGCCCGGACATCCACCACCTCGATCTTTTTGTCAGCTCCCTCAAAGCCAGGAGGGGAGGTGGCCTCTGCAGCATCCCAGCCACGAGTCCCTGGAACTGCTTCTTCATCTTTGTATATTAGTCCAGCACCATCACAGCACGTGATAAGCAGTTCCCCCATGCCAAAGCAGCCTTCTCCTGCCGACTCACCGGCAACGCCACGACCTCCTTCTGAGCCCCTAACCTCAAGGGAGCAGAGGATTGCTGTGCCAGCTCCCCGCACGGGCATCCTGCAGGAGGCTCGCCGACGGGGCAACAAGAAACCCATGTTCAGTAAGATTGAGGAGAAGAAGAAGAATTCACCCAACCCTGAGCTCCTGTCTCTGGTCCAGAATCTGGATGAGAAGCCGAAAGGTGACCACCCTGGGACAGGCTTTGAGTCTGGACCTGAGGAGGACTTCCTCAGCCTGGGTGCTGAGGCCTGCAACTTCATGCAGTCCTCTGGCCGCAAGTTCAAGACCCCACCTCCAGTAGCTCCTAAGCCTCAGCAGCAAGAGGCTGGACTGGTAAATGGGGCCCCGGACATGCCTCAGCTTAAAGGCAAGGGGGCAGAGCTCTTTGCCAAGCGCCAGAGCCGCATGGACAAATTTGTGGTGGAGACAACGCTGAAGCCAGAGCCTAAGCCCAGGACCCCCTCTCCTTCCCCTTCTCTACCCTCATCCTGGAAATATTCACCCAACATCCGGGCTCCCCCTCCGATAGCTTACAACCCAATGCATTCCCCTTTCTATCCCCTGGCAGCCAGCAAATCTCAGGCTAGCAAAGCAGAGAGCAAAGTGAAAAAGGCACCTGGCCAGAAATCAGGGATCAAGGTCATCGATATAATGCGTCACCAGCCCTATCAATTAAAGTCAGCCATGTTCTGTTTTGGGGATCCCCCAGGCCCCAGCAGTCAGGAGTCTCCTAGTCAGCCAACGCCACAGGCTAGCTCCTCCTTCATGGCAGCCAAGCAGGTCCCTGTGAAAACAGCCAAGACCCAGGAGATTCGTCGCTTCTCCACTCCGGCTCCCATGCCAGCCTCCAGCAGCCTGGCACCCACTGTGCTTGTGCCCCGCTCAGCCACCATGTTGGATGAGCCGGTGTGGAGAACAGAAATGGTGTCTTCTGCCCCTGCTACGCCGGCGCCCTTTCAGGTGGAGCTCAGCCTGTCCCCTAAGCCATACCAGAGCTCCCCAGAGCCTGGCCAGGTGGGCCAGGGGCCTTCCCCAAACCCAGCCTCGGCCTCTCGTTTTCAGGTGGCCAGGCCGAAATTCTCAGCAGCAAGAACAGGGATGCAGGCCAACGTGTGGAGGCCGAGCTTTGGCCACCATTGAGGCAGGCACCCCTCCCATCCATCCCATCCGTCGCCCTGCAGAGATAGCCCTCATTTTGTCTTTCATCTCAGCTCAGTACATTGGGATGAGTGACACAAAATGAAGAAAAGAGAAAAAAAAATAATTATTCCCCTTCTGCACCACCCTCTCCCCCAGTTCTCCCTGGTCTCAGATGAGCAGCTTCATGGCAAGGCTTACTGGCTGTGGCTACAGCAGGAGGGAGAATGTGGACAGAGGGTACATAACATGGTGGGCAGGGACTGAGAACTTGCAGCAGCAGCAAAACCCACCTCTGGAGGGGGTGAATGGCAGGGGTCCATAAGGACATGTAAGTGGTAGTGGGTTTTCTTTCCCAAGGTCTTTTGAGACACCCCGGAAGGGAAAGAGACTGAGAAAGAAAGGGTCAGACGTGAGATGACAGCAGAGATGCCCAGGCTTCCCCATTAGTCTGCTTTTCTCCAAGCTGCCAGTCTGCACACACCCAGCTGCACATGCACACACCCAGCTGTATGTGCACATACACAGCTGTATGTGCACACACCCAGCTGCATGTGCACACACCCAGCTGTACGTGCACACACCCAGCTCTATGTGCACATACACATCTGTATGTTACACACCTGGCTGCACGTGCACACACACATGCACACAAGGCAACGCTCATCAGGGAGTGAAAGGAACAGTGGGACTTTGCCTTGGGCACTTGTCCCAGCCTCACCTCCATAGGGGCACGGAGCAGAGCGAGTGGGGGTGTCTGCACATGCACACATGGACAGTGTGCCCTGCGTGTGAGGGTGGCCATGTGCACCCATTCTTCCAGTCACCAGGGATGGAGATAAAAGGAAGAGTCATCCTAGCTGGTTTTAAACATGGCTGTCAGGTCTGGGAGCAGTTTTCCAAAGAGGGTCATGGAATGGACTTGGTGGGGCTATCACAAGCTGGAGGAACTGCAGAAGCAAGTACCAGTTTTGAGGATACACAAAGCCAAAGCTAAGCTCTGACAGTGGCTGGTTGGCAGAAGGCAGGCCCTGCAGTACTAGTCCCACTGCAGAAGGATACAGATGCTGTAAGTACAAGGGAGGATTGTGTGGGAGAAGGTACAGTTGGCTTTCAAATGAGAGGGGGTTGAATATGCATTTACACAAAAGTTTTTTGGTTTAGTTTAGGACAGAAGTGTGGCTATATTGGAAATGGGCCCTGACAGAAAACACTGAAAACAATCCCTTTACAGATGCTCTCAGTACAGAAGGGGAAGACAGGAAAGCAGAAAGTCACAAGTAGAATTTAATACTAAATGATTCATGTATCCTTGGAGTCTATTTGGGAAGAACTGAAGTGAACTCTGAAAGTCCCTGAGGGTCTGCACTCACACACACATACAGAGCTCAGCTTGCTAGTGATGCTGGGGAAACAGAACTGGTTATTCCTTGAATGTCCCAGGTTGGCCTCAGGTTTAATCCCTACACTAGACACACACACAAAGAAAGTGTTACCTTTCCCAAGGAAGAATTCAGGCTATTAGTAGGGACTGTGCATGTGTGTGTGCGTCGTCCATGCTCTGCTTTGCACACCATTTGGTTTCTGCCTGAGCTCCCCCTTTTGTTACAGCCACTTTTCCAGTGGGATCCTCCAAGCACATCAAGAAAGCTCTGCTCCTGGAGCACTGGCTCCAAAACACAGCAGATGCCCCAGCTGTGGGAAGGGGCTTGACATCCTTTCCCAGGCAGGGGTTGCCCAGCCTTTTGCTAGACCCTGAGTACTGGAGGCAGGATAATGGTCTTATAGCCCTGCTTGAGGCTTGTCTCCACCTCATCAGACTTGCTTCTCCAAGCAGAAGCTGTTCTCTGACTGAAGATATTCAAGGTGAGGTTGGACAAGGCTCTGAGCAGCCTGGTCTAGTTGAGGGTGTCCCTGCTCACTGCAGGGGGGCTGCACTAGATGCCCTTTGGAGGTCCCTTCCAGCCCTAAACATTCTATGATTCTATGACTGGACTAGACACAAACTTTGAATGGACATAACTAGGTTCTGGGGATTAAAAAAAGGATTCAAATAGGGCTGATGCCAAGTGTGTGAGCAGTGCAGCTAGTGTGGCTTCATGCTAAGTTCAAGCCAATCTTTCTCCATGCAGCTGGAGCTAGCCATATGTAGCACTTTTCACTGCTGGTGGCTTTACTTTTTCTTGGAGGCTCTAAAGTGCCTCTCTGTGATCACCTGGAGATTTTACATGTGTACTCACCTACAGAGAAAAAGAGGGCTGGAGAACCTAGCTAGCAACTCTTGTCCCAGACAAGCTTCGGAGTGAGAGAGTAAGAGAAAAAGAAAAGTAATCTGCAATGCTGCCTTTGAATCCTTCATACTCTGGCTGGGCTTGTTCTGGAGGTCTGTGTTTGCAGCACACATTCCTGTGGCCCCTGAAATATAGCATGAGTATCCTGGTGAGGGAAGAGGACAAGCACTTACACCTCACTTGGCAGACTACCAACCATGGGAGAGGATGGAGAGAAAACCTTTGAGAATGCCTTGAGTTCATGAGTAATGGGTGGCTGAGCCTGAAGAGGGGCTGCACCTGGTTGTATGACATAGAAGCAGCCAACCTGAACTGATGAGGTGTTTCTGTGTCCCTTGAAAGCCCCAGAGGGGACATCTAAGAACAAGTCATCACCAGAGAGTTAATTCAGATCAGCAGAATCCACTTAGCTCTGGTGAAGGGGAGCACTCATGCTACAAAACCTAACTCAGGTGACAGCTTTCTCACTCACCCTCACTGGCATTGCAATGCCAGTGTTCCTGGAAAAAAAAAATAATCTTGTGTGCTGTAACAGCTCAGTCTTTGTGAGTCTTCCCAAACATGAGTCTTCTATTTTTTCTAGGAAAGCTGTGGGAAAGAACTCAGGGACTAGAAGTGCTCCAAGAGCTTTGTCTCCAGGCTCCTTGTGTTGTCACCAGCTAGTGGGATTAGCCACAAGCTTATACAGACAGGGTAGCCCAGGCTGAAAGCATCAGTGAACTCAGGTGTAGAGAGGGGTTGTGTGGACCAGAGAAAGGGTATGCAAGATAATTCTTCAGTGAAGAAATAACCTCAGGAAGTCTGAATCTTAACTCTAGTGTCCCTTTCCCTTAAGCCCTTATAGGTTAAGTGCTTTCAGGGTTTGAGTGTCTTGGGGAAATTAATTTTGCCACTGGAAAAAAAACCCAAAAGCTGTATCTGGCCTCAGAATGTGAGGGAGATTGCACATGGTTGGTATTTCAGTGCTCCTACTCCACATTTCTGGGACACACTGATGCAAGTCAAGAGCAATGGACAAACACTCCTGAATGGTCAATGTCAGGACACAAGTGAGAATAACTACATTTGGCCAATCATTTCTGATAATATAATGGGCAGGAGATGCAAAGAAATTAGGTTCCTTTGGAGAACAACTATTAAACATCAGAGCAAGGAAAATAATCCAGTGGTTGGGGATTCTGCATTTCACTTCTAGCACCCTTGATTCAGAACTATGTTTAGAAACAAAGGCAAGATGTTCAATGGCTTTCAGTCCCTCCTGATCTTTTCTGGATCCTATGCTGATGCAGAACTTGATGTTCAGAAGCAGAGGGTGTTAGAGATGAGGCCTACAGTGCTTGTGCCATATCTCAAATAAGATCTGTGGCTGTATGTAGCATGAGATGAGAAATAACACTGAGATGCATCTGCTAAGCTGTAAAGAAGAAATCTGCACTACTGCTGGCTTCAAGCAGCTCTGCTAGCATCTGCTCATGAAAAATAGTGACTGCCCTATTAGAAAGGTCACAGGTGAGGTTATGAGGAATACTTTTGAACCACATAAGCTTGTCTTGAGCCTCTCCAAATTTCCAATTCCTCAGCTGTTGAGCAAGCACAGACAAAAACAGTTGTTTGACAAGTTTTAGCTCCCACCTGCTAAGCTATAAGCTGCAGTGGTAGGCCAAACCCCAGTGTCCCCTTGTTAAACACGTGAAGATGTCTGCATGGGCTGTGATTTAAATCTACATATCATCCCTCCTCTCCAGCATGCTGCAGGCTACCCATTGCACCTATGGCAATTCTGGGAGTTTAGCTTTGCTTCAGAAGTATCAGCCCTTTCTCTCTGAATATATGGGAACATTTGCCAAAGATAACCTCCAGACCTTGCAGCAACTGAGAGGAATCCTGGAAGAGACTGGTGTGATGGGGGGTCACGGATCACCAGACATGAGCACAGTGCAAGCCAAGACTGTCCCTCATGAAGAATATGCTCCCCTTCTGCTATAATATCCAGCATCTCCTACCAGACCTTCTTCCTAGAAGAGACTCACAGGTGCTCTGAAAATGGAAGCCCAGCAGCAGTGCTCTGTCTGGTGGAAGATGTGACCCCACAAGAATAGAGTTGGCATCTTTGTTTATGGAAATATTTTCCTTTTCTGTCTTTTTTTTTTTTTTTCTTCCCAGTTTCCAGTCACTTTCCATTTGTTTGTGCAGAAGAATAAACTTGTGATATGCACTTTATGTGTGGCATTTTGTCACCTTCTTTGCTTGGCACCCAGGAGGTGCTGCTGTATGTACAGCACATGCAGTTAGCACAACCAACAAATTACCAAGGCTAAGACAATATAAGGATTACAAAAAAGGATGGGTTGTCTCAGCAATAAAACCACTGAAGTTTGACTTAAACCTCCAATACACTAAAAAAGCCCCATGCAAGTGAAAACTTGAGCTCCAAAACTTTGGTACTACAGGCTATAAAACATTCACTGAGAGGGTAGTTTATGGGCCAGCCCCAGCTCACCTGTCCCAGCCCTGACTTTCAGCCTGCCCTATCCTAAGCTCTACCCTCTGCTTGTAAATCTGCTATCACTGGAAGTTTGTCAGCTCTGGTAAATCCAAATATAAATTCACACTGAACGTTTCAAATTAACTCTTAATATTAACCAAGAGATCAGAAAACCAAATCAATCAGAAAATCAAATATATCCTATTGTATCCTCAGGCTCTGAGCCTAACCCTAAGTGTAACCCTAACCCAATTCCTGTTAAAGTCTGTTCAGTTTCCGGATCCTGAGCAGTTCATTGTGCTCAGTTAAGGACAAGCATTAGCAGATTGCCTTTCCCAGATGTATGTTTCTCAGACAGCAATCCCTAAGCCCTGCAGGAGATGCTGGGGTCAGCTGCAGGTTTAGAATGCAGACTCTGGACACATGTCCAGGTATCAGACTGTGGATGTTTTTCAGATTAATTGCAAGGAAGCACTCCTTACACAGTGATCAAGAGGTGGCTCTTGGGACTGCCCAGCAAATTTCAGATTGATCTATGGACAGGAAAAGCACAAGGGGGCAGGGATGTTTGCTGATGCCAAACCTGAGCTTCCGTCCAACCAGAAGCACGGCTCCCAAAGAAATAGGTCTACAGATGCACACGCTGCAGATTAGGACTGCATCTTGTTTAGCTTAATAAAGCTGACATAGTAGGATTATAAACTATGCCAGATGGTTTGACACATTGCAGGACAGTTGCTGTGTTCAGGGCTCTGGTTAAATTCCCTGTTAACCTCTACAACCTTCTCAAGTGAGAGTCATTTCTTCTCACAGTACATCATGTCAGAAGGACATGGGGATCTTATTAATGTCTATAAATATCTGAGGGGTGGGTGTCAAATGGAAGGAACCAATCTCTTTTCTATAGTGCCCAGTAACAGGACAAGAAATAACGGGTATAAACTTGAGAATAGAAGGTTCCACCTCAGCATGAGGAGAAACTTCTTTCCTGTGAGGGTGACAGAGCCTGGAACAGACTGCTCAGAGAGGTTGTGGAGTCTCCTTCTCCGGAAATTTTCAAAACCTGCCTGGACATGTTCCTGAGTGACTTGCCCTGGGTGATCCTGCTTTGGCAGGGGGGTTTGGCTTGATGATCTCTAGAGGTCTAAAGAGCCAGACACACTTTCAGAGGTGGGTGAGGAGCCAGCCTTGAGGTTAAAGGCCCAAAGCAAAGCCAAAGGATTAGTGGGCAGCTATGCAGCAGGCTAGGGATGAACTGGGACTTGAGTGCACTACTCAGTAGCTTAAAATTAGGAAACAGTAAGGTTGATATTGGAGATATTTACCTCCAAACTGTCATACCTGACAGAAGAAATGCCCAGCAAAGAGCACAGCAGGACAAGTATGTGGCATATAGGAATAAGGATATTCCAAGGCAGCACAGTTATAGCTTCAACGGCCACTAGATGCTGCCACTGTTCTTCTCTGAGTTACCTGGGGTGTTGCCATTCTCCTGATGTGGTGGTAAATCTGCAGTTGAAAATTTTAGGAAATCCTTTCTTCCTAATCCATCCTCTTTTGGCGTTCACATATGGTATTGCTCAGTCCCATATACTAGAGGAGAAAGCCAGCCTAATATCAAGGAATTTTGGGAGCAAGAGGCTTGCTGCAGCTTGGAGGGGATTCGGGGGCAGCAGCATGTGGGCCATGCAGGTACACAGGTTGTCCAGCAATATCACACCATGGACATGACAGCTACTTCAACAAACACTAAAGATCTGTGATCAAATCCTACATATTTCTGTCCTAGTCCTACATTTTATTGTACATTAAGCCCACTTAGTGGCCTGAGGGAGCCTGGCATTAACTGTTTTTCCTATTGTGCTACAAACTATCGACAAGTCTTCCTGATGTCTGTGTAAAAGTGGAAGATATTAAGTATATATGAAATATTTTAAAATAACAAGTATTACAAATGATGTTTTTCAAAAACAAATAAACAAATGACAAGCAACCAGGAAAAAAAAAAAAAAGCCAAATAAAGAGTTCTGCAACTTTTTTCCAGAACAGATTGAATCACATTGTAGTCTACTGCTATGAATACTTTCAGTACAGATCAGTCCTGGGCTCCGGGGAGAAAGGGGAGCAGGCTCAAGGGTTAATTCTCTATCTTTGGAAAATGAAAAAGGTGAGGGATATTTTCCAGACTGATGCTGTTTGCCAGACTTCCACATGATCAAAATGTGCTCAGGAGACAGCCTGCAGACAATGCTTGTCTTACCTACTGCTTATGTCCATCTAGCACTGTGTAACAAGGCAAAGCTCATCTGCTTCTCTTGAAATTATTTTGCAGACACCAACAATTTGAAGTTAGACCAGTTGAAATTAGGTGCACAAGAATGCAGTGCAAAAATAAATTAATTCTGAAGATACAAGTCAGAGAAAGTAAAGCTTTGTGCAGGCTGTTCCTAAGGCCTCTTGAGCAAAGGGTGTATTTGGAAAGATGGAGCTGATCAGTGAGATACAGAGAGTTTCCTGTATGATTAAAGACTCCTCCCTGAGGTGCTGAAATGTCCTACAGGCAGCACATGTACTGCCTCAGTGACCTAAGTGCAAACACCAGGTACTTGAGCAAAGATTGAATTTAGCCAGCAAACCTTACACATTCCAGGTAAATCCACCTCCCAAACCAAAACCAAACAATCAAGCAAGACAATGATTTAAAACCTTGAGCATTGAGTAGTATGAGTGGGTAAGGTAGCAGTAAGAGCCCTATATAAATTCTTACCTACACTGTGTTCATCATATTACAGCAGAAATATCAGACTGGTACGATATTCCCAGTGGACAAAAACACTGAGCTGCTGAACCTGGCACCATGGCAGGGCAGCAGTAAAGTCTCTGCTAAACTCATCATTGACACTTTTAGATTAGTAAGACAGACACTTCTATTTCTCAGGAGAAACTGTACAGGGAGAAAAGAAAGGAGCATGATTTAGTTCTTAGCCTGGTAACTGAAAACAGAGACATGTAATTTTATTTGAAGGTAGAGTAGGAGGTGAGAATGTCAGTTACAGATATGCCTTGATGCGTAAGTGTCAGATGCAAGACTGCTTTATCCAAATCACCCTATAAATCCTGGTGTCATACTAATGGGATAAACCTTCTCTTACATTCCTTCTGGGTTCAAGGCTCAGGCTCTGTGCAGTACACTCTAGCTGCATGCTCAGGTCCTGTGTCTTATCCAGTGTATGTATATAAGCCCATGCAGATGAAAATAACCTTTGGAGGATCAGTGTTGCAAGGACAGAACAGGACATCACACAGCACTGAATGAGGGCTATGGATCATCTTTGAAAGCAGAGGTAGCCAAGGCCTCTGCAGAATTTGAGCCTGACTACAGGCACAGACAAAACAGCACTGAAAAACCTGGACAAGATGCTGGTTTAAACACTGGATTTTGATACTGGAAATTCTGAGAAGTCTGATGATTGCTTTAGGAATCTAAATGCTACCCACCTGCATCTAGGGAATAAAGAAATCTCCCAGTTTGATCACATCAGCTTCCAGATACTACTTCTGAGCCCTGGGTAAAAATACTGCCCTGTATTCTATATTCTTGGCTTACTTATGTTCATAAACCTGCCCAACCTGTCTCATTTCCAGTTCCTCACCACCCTGGCTACTTCTCAGACAAAACTTTGACTTGGTGTACAAGTGTTTTTTCCCACCATTCTCACCAGTCCTTGAAACTGGACTTCAGGGTCCTCAGCCTTGCCCCTAATAACCATGCTTGCCTCTTGCCTTTTGTGCTGCAGATACACAGAGGAATTGCTGTCAGTGCCTTGTCCCTGGTCCTAATTGCTGGGCTTGCCTGCTCATATCCTGATTGAGATCCTCACATGCATTCTCTTCATCTCTTTGCTATTGCTCTTCCCTAGTCTCTCATGAGCTTTATAAGAGAGCTCACATCTGTTTCCTGCTCACCTCCAATTACCAGGTAGCCATAGGGCACTTTTCTCCCAGCCTGCTCAGCTTCTCTCGCTGAAGCTGCCTGCTGGAGCAGCTGTGAACCCCTGGTGTGGGAGGAAGCAGAGAAGCAGGTTATGATTTTAGCAGGGAAAAGCAGCACATTCTTCCCTGCAACATCATCTTTCTGGAGCTACACTGTGCCTCAAAATCCAGCAGGTTTCCACATGATATCCATCTGGTGCAAAGTGTTCCCCTAAGGTGTAATCTGTACTCAGGAAGGCATAGAAGATGATTAGAGAAATAATACAGCAGCTATAAATTGGCCTGAAAACAGCTGCTGGAAGCAAGTAGAGAAGAGGCAGAGTTCAGCTTCATTCTAGTGACTGCAAGAAGGCTCCAGAAGGTAGCTGCATTTCTCAGCTTCTCACCCTAATCATGTAATTTCTTAGATGATTATCAGAATGGAGTTAGAAACTTCTTAATTTTAAGAGGTAACTGTAGTTTATGTCTTTAGGAAAAGAGACAAAGGGCTGCAGATCTTAAGGCATCTAGCAGCATGTTGTGCCTGTTCTCACTGTGCCCCCCCTACGTGCTATCACCTCGTGGCAGGCAACAGCTCCCTCAGTAAATGAATTAGAATGCAAGGAGCTTGAACAGGAGAGCAGCATCTCAAAGAGCACAACTGGACTTCCAAGCAGGCATGGGGCACTCTGGGAAAATGTGCAGCACTGTGCTAAACCAGTCCTGGAGAAAAAAAAAGGGTGAAAAAATACTCTGTAGAACGTGCAGTGAGGAGGGCTCAGCAAATACTGAGAGACCTGCACGTGTGCAGAGTGGGTGTGAAGTGTGGACAGATGGTCAGTTGTGACAGTAGCATTTGACACCCTCCAGCTTTGTGCAGATGTAAATGCCTTCACCAGGCGTAAAGCTCAGGGATGGTGCCCAGGGCAGGCAGAGGGTATTCACAGTTCAATTGTGCCACCCCCTACACCTGCTTTACACTGCTGCAGCTCCGAGGAGTTGCTGCCAGATCATCAGCATGAGAGTGTGGGGACAGGAACTGGGCTGTCTGGACCCCATGAATCATTCTGGTGTATCTGCTGGGCTCAGTGAAGGATGCATCTCATTTGGATAGCAGAAAGCTTACAGTGTGGTAAGCCCTAGGTATGAATGGAAGAGAAGAAGAGCTGTGCTACAGGCACAGTGTGAGGCATACACAGTGGGTTTATGGATGCAAGCAAGAGGAAAACAGGAAACTTTAGGCCAAGAGATTGCCACACCTGCTCTGACTCCAGGCAGCCCCATAGGTATGTTACAGCACTCTTCTACAGGGGCTTCCAGACAGTACTGGGGGCTACACTTAGCACTTTCAATACACTCGTCACACTGGAAATTTTTATGTGCAGAACCAATCAAAACCAACCACAAATACTAGAAAAAAAGGGAAAGTGACTGTCTCCTGATGTTCTTTTATATCAACTTTGCTTGCAATAATCTGTACAGAGGAATCACAGATGTGTTTTGTGGCTTTTTTCCCCACTAGATTCTAGATTTTTTTCAGTGGATAACAAGATTTTAATCCAATGTGAAATAGGAAGACAGTGTTTTCTGAAGGATTTATGCTTTACACAGAAGCTGAAAGGTATGTGCATCTTTGAGCAATCCAGTAAAATCAGATCCATTCCATTCATCCTAAAAGGGGGGAAAAACCAGAGAGAGTTTCCTCATAAGAAGTAAAGAAGGGGAGTCATTTGCATGTACAAAGCTGCAGGCAATCAGTCCTATTTCTGTCATGAATCAGGAAATCAGTTTCCTTGCTGTTTGATTCTAATGGGTTTTCCATACACATGACACAGCTACTTCCTAGAAATCTGTAAACAGCTTTCTAGACTTTGTGGTTTTCTTAATACTTCTTGCTTCATGAATGCAACTATTTTTCTTCTGTGCTTATTGATGCATTATTTGAATGGCTGGCATTTGAGGAATTATGCATGAGAGCCTAGAGGACACTGTGTTCAATGATGGAGTGAGGAGAGGACAGAAGGAGGGTGTAAAGCAGAGCAAGACTCAAGGGAGCTTTAGAGGCATTACTGACAAACAGGATAGTGAGAAGGTTTTATGAACTGCAATAAAATGTAACAGGAGGAGGAAGGGGAATGGCAGGTTGATCTAATAGAGAGGAGGATGAAGTGAGGCTCCCATGGAGTGTTTGGTCTTCCTGGGAACTGAGGAGGTGACTGCAGGATGCCTGAGGAGCAACCTTTTCCTTTTCCCTCTCCTCCAGGCTGTGGTGCTATCTGAGACTCTGGGCTGTTGGCTATTAATAACTGCAGGATGCCTGTGCGAGCAGCCTTGGGGAGTCAAATTCGCAGCACTTCGCATCAGCACTTTGTGCCGGGCAGAGCTGCTGCACCCAGGCACCCTGGGTGAGCGGGTCTGCTGGACGAGCCTGCCCAGCAGCACCCAGAGACGGGCTGGGAGGAAGCAGCCCACTGCCGAGCTCTGCAGCAGGCGCATGAGCTGGTCTGAGCCTGGCACTGCAAGCCTGAGGTGAGTTGAGCGGGCAGCAAAAGAGTTTAGAGCAGATGCTGGAGAGTGTGATGACTGGTTTAGTTTGCAGCAAAACCAAGGAGTGATTGCTGCAGACTGATGCAGAAAGAAAGAGGAATCAAACCAAGGGATACAGATCTCGGGGAGAAACGGATAGCTGTGATTCTGGCTTTATCTATGGGATAGTGAGGACCAGGGCTCCAGCTGCCTCCCCACAGTGGGGTGGCTGAAAGAGCAGTAGTATCAGTGTAGCTCTGGACCCTGTCCATAGTGAAAGACTGCTGTCCCTTTCCATATGCTAGACCAGTTGCATGCAGCGGGTTTTCTGCTGGATTAGGGAAGGACAGCAGAATGGGACAGACTTGTCATCACTGCCCCTTGGGAATGGGTGTACTAGAGGTTCCCCACCAGGGCCAGCCCTTCTTGCCCCTCCGAGTCCATGTTTGGGCCATACAGATGATTTCCTTCTATTTTGCCAGTCTTGCAACCCATGCGATGGGCCATTACTTCCCACCCCCCCTCACCTCCTGGCAGCATTGCCCCTTTCCTGTCAAGCAGGGCCTGCTTCTTTTATATAGCCAAGCAGATGTCTGGCTGCTGAAGGAGAATGTGCAGTGCATGCTTTATGGCTGCACCTGCTCATGCTTGCTTTGGGAATATACCAGGATGGGCTCTCATATGATGCGAACTACATAGGCAGCATCTCAGAAAAACAGAAAGCTTGGAAATCCAAAAGAAAAACTAATCCAACAGAGTATATGCTAATGTGATTGGAGCTGGTTTGCTGTGCCTGGGCTTCTTTTAGCAGTTACCACCTCATCACATGAAAATCATGGTGCAAAAGGAGCAATGGTGGAATGAAACTGCCAAAAACATAGGATATACAAATGTCTTGTTCACCAGGGCAGCGTACAACCTCCTAGAGCCAGCTGCTTGCTTGCTAGTTTTAAAATATAACTCATAGTTCAGTCTCCTCAGATCTGAAATTTTAATCAACTCAAGTGCAAAGAAGTGACAGAGATGGTTGGTCATTTCTGCTGCTGAAGCCAACAGGGTTTTGCTCAATCTTCTTTGTACTGTGCAGTATTAGGTGAGGATCTGTCCCCCTGTATGCTGTTGTTTGGGCAGGAACAGTGTTGAAGTGAAGGTAAGATGTTTGCCCTACTTACATGATGTGTGATAACTGCCAAAAAGGCCTCAGAATCTGCCTGAAGTGGAACTGCTGAGATCTCTCCTAATCTTCCTTGACTCTGTAGCACAGATCTCTCATCCTATATGGTGACAGAGCTGAGAAACACTGTACTAGAAATCTCCCTCTTCCCCTTCCTTTCCCCCTCCAAAATGATATGCAACAGGATCAATACATAAAAATCAGGTTCAAATGACTTCAAACAAATTGGGCCAACAACTTTAGCAAGTTTGCCCATGCCTTCTTCCTCCAGCCTTTCTGTACCAAAACAATAACAGTAATAAAAGACAGAATTAATAAGGGTTTTGGTTTGATGATTGTTTGATTTATTTGTTTTTTTCCCAGAACTTGTAGTCTAGTGATTTTCTGAATACCTATTAAAATAGGACTATTTAAGTATTCAAATCAAATTTGCACATTATTCAAAATGATCCCAAATAGCTCAGGGACAGACCCAAGCTCTTCATACAGAATATACATTACCATCTAATGCTAACTGCATTCTATTATAATATGGTACAATAGAGGAAATTTTCAAACTGACATTCTGTTACTACAGCACAAAATGATAACTGAGTACCACTGTGGCACATCTGGGTGCATTTAAAATTCCTGTTTTGGCTGACAATGCTATATGGCACCTTGGCAATGCTTCTGCTGTCACCTGCTGCCATCTTTTGTGTCATAATGCAGTCTCCAGAAAATGCCACAATGGCCTGCTGATGATATTCCGTAAGGGATGGTACCATTCTCTACCTCCTTCATGTCAAAGGGATAGAAAAGAACCTGTGTGTGAAATGAAGGCTGTGTATATCTTAACTGTAGATGGCAACTAAAAGAGAGGCAAGAAATACCTTTCCAGTGTTTCATTCTCCATTTCCTTGTGTGTTTAGAGCAAAGCAGAGAACCCTTTGTGGGAATGCCCCTTGCAGGGACTCCTGCTCCTGTTAAAAGGAAAAAGTCCACTAAACTCATTGGGAAGCTGACACACGAAGGTAAGATATGCAAAACCACACATGTGAGAATTGTTTGGATTTCAACCTGAATCTCAGCCTTTAAAGTTTCACACCTGCCTGACTGAATTCCCAGAGCAAGACATGCAGTGAACACACCAAGAGGCAGAGCTACAAATATTACTAAACCTCAGCCTTCAAGGACATCACATTTTCTAATTTACTGTTCAAAAGCATTACACACACTCAGGTCAAAGGTTGATCCAGATGCCACTTTGTAAATTCATATTCTCCTGCAGATGTACAATTGGGATGTACACCAGTGTGAATGGAAAGAACATAATCCTTTATGGGTATCAATACTGCAGCACCTAGTGATAGTCTATATTGTTCTCTTACAACCTTTGTCTCTAATTTGTTTTTTCTCTATGTGAGAGAATTCCTTTGATTCCAGCAGTCATTAGCTGAAAAAGTCAAAGAGGGGGTGATACAGCAGGAAGAACATAACCTGGGATATTTTTATATCCAGAGACTACCTATCTACTGGATAGGGTGACTGAATTAACTGTGGTATCCTTTTCTTCTTTTAACAGCACGGGAAAGGTTTTTAGAGGTTTTAAAAAGTAGTAATTCAATGTTGTCCCTTTCTTTGACCACCAAAAAGGGCTGTAGAAACTTTAAAGGGCAATCCAGACACTCACCTGTGTCTGAAACATCATCAGTGTAAAAATACAGTGCACACATTATTTCCTAAAAACTGAATTTAGAACAGAATTTGGCTGTTTGGAAGCAATGGACAAGAGACCTGGACTAGAGCACTTCTTCAAGTGTCCCATTTCATGTTTTGTAGTCATGCCTCAAGAGGTGTCCAAGCTGAACTTGGGGAAGAAAATCAGCATCCCCAGAGATGTGATGCTAGAAGAGCTTTCTCTCCTCACTAACAAAGGATCCAAGATGTTCAAATTACGTCAGCTGAGGGTGGAGAAGTTCATTTATGAGAATAACCCCGATGCCTTCACCGACAATTCTGTGGTAGGTTGGAGATTAAAACTAAAAAGCTGCTCCATACACCCTGTGTAAACAGGAAAGGATTGTGCCCAAGCTCCCCTCTGTCTGCATGTGCATGGTATGGGGCTTGTGTGTGGGGGGCGGTGTCTACTAGCAAAGAAATGCAGGAAAAAGCCAAAATTATATGGACACACAAGTTTTATTTCCTTTCAGCAGCAGCATTAGTTTCCTTTGGCAAATACTTGGTATCACACATGCAGAAACATGAGAATATTCAGTACTGAGTGATGAGGGAGGACTGCACATTTGGCAGATGTTCAGAGACGTGCAGGGCAGGACTGAGTGTTTTTGTACCCATTCCATTTCTTCTTTGCTAGATGGAAATGATCCACCTAGGTCTGACTTCTGCCCCAGTGGGTGCAGTTCTGTTTTTAGTCTAGGATACACTCTTATTCTTCCCAATGGGCAGAGTCCTCTGCTCATTTCTGCAAGAAGTTCCCTAAGTGAAAATTCAGACAGAAACCTCTAACCTGACACTACAATATCTGCAGTTTATTTGCTAGGAACTAAATTCATTTATTCTAAAGAATTTTTCTTTCAAATATGGTGTATAAATTTAGACTTTTTTTTTTTTTTCACTTTGCCATGTGTTAGCACTGTTATTTAATCTTTGAACTTCTCGCTACAGTTAGTTGCTTCTGTAAAGTCTTCTGAAGATACTTAAAACTTTTACAAATGAAACTCTCACATAATTGTCAGCAGCTCAGTAAAATCTAGAAAATGTTTCTGGTTCATATGCATTTTGATGTAGCATCTTGTCTTCTGATCTTCTTTAAAATTTATTTGGTGTCATTTTATACGTTTATGGCATCAAGTTCCCAGTCCAAGGAAACTCAAGAGGAAGACAATGTTCTGCCAAACAAAAATATGGTATTTTTTATCCCTGTGATGTTTTCAAAAGCAGCAATAAGCAAATCTTTGTGGTTCTCTTCTAAAAATTATAATTTGAGGAGCAGGTTGTGGAAAGATGCCTGAAAAAAAAGTCATTAAAATTACAACAGTAGGCCAGATTACAGATGAAGGATGATAGACCCAAGCAAACATATCCAGTGTTGTTAGACTTTGAGCAGTTTCTTAATTTCTTTGTGCTTTAGGTAGTTCATCTCTTCAGTGAGATATCTCCTAGAAAGGATGTGAGAATGAATGGTGTGTTGAACTTTGGCTTCTCCTGATGAAAATCCTAGGGAAATGCAAGCTGTTTTTATAAATACTCAGGAATTTCAGAGCTCCTAAGACATGTGTGGGCCAGGTTCTTATCTCAGAATCTGCTGCAGTGAGGAGGAGTGAGAAAATGATAAGGTGAGGGAATAAAAAGGCTCAAGTCCAAACTTTCCAAAATTTGAGGCTGTCACTGAAGGTGTCCAATCAAAGAAATACAAAACAAGTTAAGTTGTGACAATTTACTCAAAAATGGACATACAGAGAGTCCATCCAACACTGACATTACGAAGGCTGCTGTTAACTGCTTCTTTTTTGATAGCTGTTTTTTCTACTTTGTTTATTCATCTGACTTGCACTCTACACCCTTTCTGTAGTGAATCTTTCCCTCCATTCTGTAAGACCACACTTGCTCCCAAGCTCTTTGAGCAAGACTGTGAGATACTGTGCTGTGGAGAAATGTATGTGGGGGTTAGACAAGATCCTAACAAGCCTCAGAATTTCTTTATGGCTTTGCTATATGAGAACAATGGCATGGTCTCCAAACAGCAGCTGGCACTGCTTTAAACTCCTCCATGGTTCACTTTCAAGGCCATCTTTTCTCCACATTCATGGTACAGATAACAAACCTCTGTTGGTCAGTGCAGGAAGGCTTTGGTCTGCTCTAGAGCCCTCACTCGGTGCCAGATCAGCAGGATCACAACCATAACTGTCAGCATTTGCTGGTTGCCCTGTGTGCTCTGTGCAAGGGCTGTGCCAGGCTGCATACACTGCTTCTGTGGATAACTATTCCAATCAGCACAGTCAGCACAAATTAGCACCTTTGCTGGCAGTCAGAGCAGTAGGAAGAAAACTGAGCAGCAACAAAGCTGTCCTGATGGAGCTGGATGCTCTTGGGCAGGTAAAGGCAACAGAACTGTGGCCTCATTGTGATCTTTCAAACCATCAGGACAGAGCCTGGCCTTAGCACCAAATTTTCATCTTAGCATCAAACTTTCATCAAAAAACTCTTTTGATTGCAATATTGGATTAGCTTTTTTTTCCTTTCTTGGTCCTGGCTCTGCTCAAAGGCAGATGCAGAAAGAAGGTTTAAACAAAAGAAAAATGTGGGAGGAAGATAATGGCAGAGTGAAGAATTCCTACTGCTGCTTCCAGTTTCTTCCCCCTCACAGTTAATTTTCACATCCTTTGGTCCCCATCCCAAAGAAATCCTTATGAGTCTAAGGCTGTGGAACTGTGAAGGGATTTAAAGCTGGTGGTGTGCTTTCTGCTTGTATATAATAGATTTCTTAGCTGTCATAATGTTCTCTGGACACACTTAGTAATGCAGGGCAAGAAAGGTCTGGAATAGAGTACAGATGTTTCCTTCCCCCCCCCCCCCGAAAAATTAACAGCAAGGTAATATAATATAAAAACACACAAAGGGAAAGGTTATTAAAAATAAATCCAAACCATTTAAGGAGTCCCAGAATAGCCTGTGCTGTAGCCATAAACCTTCCACACATAGGAGATCTCAGCAGGTACACCCTCCTTCCATCCTCCTCCTCCCTCCCTTTCTCCTTCAGCCAACCACCCTCACTGGACAAGCAGATCACTCTCCCTATTTTCAGCAGAAAAAAACCACACACACACACACACACACACACACACACACACACATATATATATATATATATATATAGTGTGTGTGTGTGAACATCAGACAGGTCCATGCAAAAGGGGAAACCTGCCACTGCCACTGCTGCAGCTCCAACCTCGGAGTTAAAGGCAAAACAGGAGCTAAACCCACAGTCAAAAGGACTGATCATTCCCAACATGAGCAAAATTAAATGTACTGCCTACTTCACAGCTATTTTCAATATTGTGACCCTCTTCACTTGCAAATATACAGGACAAGGGGATGTTTTTAGGGAGGGCTGAGTTTGACACATATAGCCCACTGATATCCTGCCAAATAGGGAGACATCATGTGAGGTCCTCCTTGTTTGGTGCTGTGCTGGAGAAGCTGGGCTCTGCTGAGCCCTGCCTGGCAAATCAGAAGAATCTTCTCCTCACCCCAGGCTGTGCCACCCTTTCACAGGAATGGTGATTCTTTCCATGTCTCAGAGGATATTCTCAACCTCATTGTGGAGCTGGAAGATGCAATTTACTACTGACCAAAGACTGTGATGAAACTCTATCTTGCTATGTGTTCTATCAATGTAGCATCTGACCAACTATAGCATGAAGAAAATGACTACATTTATTTTTCAATGGTGCAACTGATTCATGGGGTCAATTAATGAACCACCCAAAATCATAGATAGGGTCTCAGCCTTATCTCTGGGTCTCCTAAATCCCACTTCACCGTTCAGCAATTAATAGATCAGCAGTTCACAAACCTTTCCTTCACTTTATAATGTTACATTTGTTTGGCTTTAAACACATCAAGATCACGTGAAACTATATTTCTTAGCTTTACAACCCCACTCAATATTGCCCTAACTCCTCTCAAGGCACCACCTCTGGGAAATTCCATGTAAGACCTTCTTGCTATCATCAAGTGGAAACTGAAAACAAAATCAAAGTTATGCTTTTTGGATGTTGCTGTTATGCTGGTTTTCTTCCATTGAGGATCCTTAAAAATAGTCTTTCTGCTATTCAAAACCTGTGGCCTGATTTGGGTTACATGCAGGACACAGTGTATAGAATGATTTGGTTTGTTTTATTTTTTCTCCCCTCTCCCACCTTTCTGCTTTACCTACCAAATCTTAAATTAAAAGACATTAGGAAAATGGAATAACCAATATCTGAGGGGATCATTATCAGAAGCAGTACTTCAAAAAAAGAAGTACTTTTTCTGGGACCCAGACCCACAGACAAGCCCCCCCCAGTATCAATAATACTTCCTCAGACTCTCTCTCTTGGTAATGCTTTTATGAAAACAAGCTGAACATGTGTTGGCAAGTAATTTCTGCTGGACTTCAGGTCAAGAGTTCTATTCTGATAAACTAAGACACCAACTCTGAAAGAAAACATAAGTGAAAATGGGTTAAAGAATTGGATTACTGTTCTTCTGGGTAGTGGCAGGAGTTACCTGTATTCCTTTTGCTGTTGAACAATAACTTGGGAGGGGTAAGCAGAGATGGCAGGAAGAATATGGAAGTGGTTATATTGCAATGCCAAAAGTGGTGCTTCAGAGCAGATGGAAGTACACAAACAACCTGCCTCAGTTTTACATGTCAAATAGCCAGAGATGATACAGTGTGTGAAGGAAACCATAAGGAGGGATGGACAGAGATGCAGCTCCTTGGTGTAAGGCACAAGCTTGCACTCGGGGCTCTCTTTGCTCCTTAATGTACTTGGAAGAATGTGAATCAAGATCACCAGAGGTTGGGTTAAAGGGAAAATGTTAGGAGAAGCAGTCCTTCTAGGAAGTCTGTTCTGCAGGGAATATTAAACCTATTGAACAAATGTTAGAGAATAACTGCAAGCTGAGTTCCCCAGAGTCTTGGGCTATGACCGAAGTGGAGCGACTAGCACTGCATAACTCTTGGAACAAGCCTTGCTGTGCTGGAGAGGGATGAGTGCAGAAGGCCTAGAGGTCCCATCTACACCCAAAGCTGTGCTTTTCACAGCACTTTGTTGGAACACTGTGAGAAAACCTTAGATTGAAATTCTGAAACTCAATTTCTTTCAGCCACAAAGAAAATTGGGCAATGATGATATAAAATATACAAATAAGTTATAAATTATTTGGGGTAGTGTTAGCTAAAAATTCCCATTACTTAAATGGGTAAATTCAGGCACAGAGGTGAAAAATAATTTGCCTAAAATGAAACAGCAAGTCAGAAGTAGCCCTGGATATAGAAAGCAGTATCTCAACCTGCTGTGCCTCTTGAGGGAGCATGTTTAAAAAAAAATTAGCTAAAGATACTGTAACAGCTGAGGATACTTTTAATTTATCCTTACTTTTAAAGTGAATCATAGGTTTAAGGCTATGCAGCTCTAAACTAAGGACTGAGGCACACACTTTGATCAAAACAACAGGCAGTCTATGAGAGTCTCCAAGTGTCTGAATTTTAAATCTCCCATCCCACCATTAAGGAGCATTTGAGTGGCTGCCACCGAGAGGACGTAGTCACAGTAAGTTCAGCAGTGTTAGTAACCACATAGGCATCAAACCTTTGGGAAGCTCTTTATCAGTGAGGTGGAAATAGAAACACATTTGGTGTCCTCAATCATTCTCCTTAGGGCACAGCAAGGAGCTGACAGGGAGCACACAGTGTCTCCTCCTGGGGACTGCCTGCAGTGACGTCAGAGCCCTGAGATACTTGGAGAACTCCGCTCCATTCGTTGGATCATCTTTCATCTATTTTTCATGAGACACATGCAGTAGCTCTTGAGAATTCATCCACCTAGGCACTCAGCCTGCAGATCAGGCTGTTGCTAGCACTGAGGGCTTCAAAGACACAAGCCCAATTTGTTTAGCCAAACTTGCCACAATTGTCCTCTTGATAGACTGGCTTTAGGAATGTCCAGGGAGTGGTAACATCCACCACTTCTGGCAATGCTGCCACAGGGGTGTTGGGTGATCTACACCCAGAGCCAACAGAAGAAGGTTATCAGCCTTCTTAATTGACACTACTGGGCTTCTGCCCTGGGACTTCCACCAACAGGGTCAATCAGCTCTAACTGAAAGGCAGGTTCTGTGGTGTGAATATGCTCCATATGACGTCAAAGCTCCACATGCTGTGGAGCAGCCCAAGACATGCATTCCTCTCAAGTGTCAGCTCTATGTCACTCCATCACCAAAGTACCAAAGTAAATAAGTACCAACAACAAAGCTGCACCTACCTTGCTTGGACTGTGTCAAGGCTCCTGCTTGAGGCTGCTGTTATGAGCTCTGCTCTCTGGAATGAGCTTATTTGAATCCACTGAGGTTCAAGATTTCAAAAAAACTGATTTTCCTTTGCTTTCTGTTAATTTGAGCTAAGACAATCTAATCTGGTGGCCAATATTAAAGAAAATTATATTTTTACTCTAGAAGGTGAGTAGACTGGGGCATTGCATGGAAAACGGGGCTTTCTTATCTGAATGGAGATGTCTGCTGAACTTAGGATGTGTGGGCCCATGAAGAATCATGAACTGGCCAGAGACAAATAAAACTAATTTCACTTGTTGCTAAGAAAGATTTAGGTGTGGCTTTCCTGAGGCAGACCTTGTGCTTCAGAGAATCTTCACTGCTGCTTAGTGATAATACTGCAACTTAAAAGAACCCTACATGACAATTATGCCCCTTCCTGCTCACATCAAATACTGCTGTGTAACCACCTAAGGACCAAACAAGACCTCTTTTACTGTAGTTCATGTTATGTTGACGTTTTGTGACCTTTGGGGTTTTGTTTTGGTTTGGTTTTTTTTGTTTGTTTGGTTGGCTGGTTGGATGGATGGAATGTGCATCAAAGTAACCAGAGGAAAAGAGAAATAAGCATTTCATTTCAGAAAGGGAACACAGCATGGGTGAAACTCGAAGGAGAGCAGATGCAAATCCTATTTTGAAATTACTGAGCAAATCAATAGAAGCATTAACCTTGTATATATGTTAACATTTTGTGAATAACCTCATTCTAACCCCTAATCCTCAAAATACCCTTTTTTCAGTTTGCCTTTTTACAGCTACACAGCTTCCACACATAATTGAACAGATTGCCCTGCTAGCTCCTGTGTGCAGCTTAATGCTCACAATCCTCTCCCCTCTCAGTGCTTCCTGACATTCAGGAGAACATTATCTCCTCTGTCCTAAAAAGGGAATTCCCTACAGCTAGGAGAAGGACAGACGGTCCCTAAAGGCCCTGGGGGCACCAGCTCTGCCACTTCAGCCTGCAGCTGGCTGCCTGCCTGGGTTGCAGCCTGGTGACCTGCTGTGAAACCCTGGACACTGTTGCTGGAGACAGAGGGAGCGAAGGGTTAGATAATTCTGCCTTGAGCCTTGTGGGGTTTTCACTTCTCATCTATTTTTAGCTGACTGAACAGCTGGCCTTGGAAGCCTGTTTACAGCCTGGAAAGCTTCTTTTTGCTAAACTGTACTAGGTGTAGGAGCCCTGAGAAAGCCTTAACCCTTTGAGAGCCAGCCAGGTTGTCACTCCCGTCTCCCACTGACTGCTTGAGATTAATTTATTCAAGCAGAATTGCAGCATGAGGAACCTCAGATTCCTTCACTGCAGCTGGACTTGTTACACCTTTGTGCTTCTTGAGTCCATCAGGAAAGAACTTACATGACATATCACGTAGATTATTTGTATTATACAGCTGTGTGGGCTGTAATACCTGAGATGCTTTTTTATATCTGATAGGAATCAAGCTCTAATCTCACTTGTGACCAATACATAAAACATTTTTCTGTACATCTTATTTGGTCTTCTGTTCTGCACAAGTATTTATTGAAATTGCTGTGTGCAAAGACAGGACCTTGTGCTGGTACCGCAGGGTCTATAAATCCTGCACAGGCTTTGCTCTTTCACTATGTACCGCAGGGATCGTGCCTTCTGGCCTGGACTGAGCAGAGTGGATGGCCTGGAAAAAAAGACTTGATTTTACTGATGGATGCTTTCTTGCCTCAGTATTGGTTAGATTTGGTTTGTTAATGTACATATTACTACAAACAAAAATGTTCCTTTTTGTCATTTTCCTCTTGTGGTCTCCAGGAATTCTTTCATGCTTTCCCAGGCTGCTCTCTCTTCAGTCTTTCTCAACATGTAAATACCCAGGCATAGCTTCACATATAAGGAAAACAGACATATGGGCAGTCATCTTCCAGGCTTTTATGGTGTCATAGGTACCCCGTTGTTCTGGTACCCTGTAACACTTATTTCCCATGATGTAATTGAGCTGACTTTGCTGGGTTACCTCAACCTTGGCATGAAAACAACTTCTATTTCTTGTCCACCTTGCTTTCCCACAGGTTAGCCAAGGCATCTCTATCTGGACCTTTACCTGCTCTGGCAAAAGCTGTATTTCCTTTCCCTTCCTCCTGTATTTCTTACTGATTACTGTTGGGGACAATACACAGATCATATAAAATGACTATGAGCAGTCCATCAGAAGGCATGTTTCCACTGGCCTTGCTGCTGATCTACCACTGCTCCCTTACTGAATACAGAGAATAGCTCCCATGAGGTTCTGCCACTGGTTTTGTAACTGAGACACAAAACTCATCATGTCACAGAGACTTGGGAGTTCATGTTTTGAGCCCCAGCCCTGCAAATGTGAATGGACCACGTCCTCTAACAGGACTTCCTACTCTCTTTTCTCCTGCCCTAGGATCACTTCCAGAAGTTCATCCCACCAGGAGGGCATTACGGGGAAGATGCTCATGGCTATGCCCATGGGCGGATGGTAGGAGGAGTGACATCTGCGCAGCATGGCTCCAGCAAGCAGCAGCATCCCGATGGTACCCCTAGGCCTGGAAGCAAAGGAGGCCCCAGGGACGGTGAGGGGGAGTGCGCGGGGGAGTCGGCTGGCGGCGGAGAAGGAGGAGATGGTGCTGAGAAAGGCAAGTGTCTCTCTGCAAACACCAAAGAGCCAACTGGAGCTCGGGACAGCCCTTTCTCTTGGCGACAAGTACATTCATTTCTCTAATCCATGGCATGCCCTTTCCTCTCAAGGGTTTCACACTGACCACTACTGGAGGCAGTAGTATGAGCTCTTTAGCTCAATAGTTTTACCTGACACATCAGTCTCAAGTATATCAGCCCTACTTTCACATCAAAGCTACCACCTCAACAAAGGGCACTTTTTGGGTCATCTTCAGAAAGGAACAGCAGTATTTCCACCACTGCTCTACTGACACAGTGTCTTTATGAGAAAAAGTATTTTGCATTGAATTTAGTCTTTGCTTAATGTTAGTCTCTATTTAGTTTGACCCAAAACCTCTAGAAGCAAACCCCTTCTATGAAAATTGTCAGGTGAAATTGTTGTAACAGTCCCTATGGGATTTTACCACAAAAAGCAAATTTGCTCGGGAATCTGGAACCATTATTGCAAGTCACAAAATGAGTGACTTATTAAATCCAAGGGTTTTCATTTACATTCTGGAAGAACGTGCATCTTGTATCAAAATCAGCTTTTACATTTGTTTACATCCCTGTGAAAAAGAAATCTGTGTAGAGTCTCTGCCTTCTTAGAGATTTTTCTCCACTGTTGCCCTATTCCTGTGTGCAGGGAGAAGGATCAATCATCCCATCATTTTTACTGCAGAAATAGATCACAACTGCTTTTATTTTTAAACCCTAGCAATCAATTTACTTCTAGACTACTTTAAGTCCTTCACACAGAAAAAGTGGGGTAGTTGAGTTTTGGTTTTTTTAACTAACATTAGATTCGTGTAAATCTCTGCAATTCTCTAAAATGAGGAAAGCCCAGGCTTTAGCAAGGTGTGGAGAAAATAAGCAAGACAAAGAAAGGTGTGATAAAGAAGAAAGCTTCAGAAAAGAGTAATAGTGTTAATTCTTTGCCACTTCATAAGGATTTAAGTTTTCTACACAAACTGTAGCTCCATGAAAGCACCAGCAGGTCTCACTCCAGTGACCTATTATTCCCATCTGCCTTAATCAAGCTAAGCAGAAGTCATTGCTCAAGAGTTCTAAGGTTTATGAAGGATAAGAATTTTAAAAGTGTGCTGCATATCAGTAAACAATTAATGCTCTTGTTAGCAAGGTGGTATTAGATATAGAACTACAAAAAAAAAGAGGAAAAAAGAGGCACATGGAATGAAAACCCTTGTTTAAACCCATCTACTTACAATTTCTGGCAGTCAAGAATTTGACTTAAACAGCAAAGTGCAGCTCTATCATTGACAGGATTTTAATTCCAGAGAGACAACCCATTGTATTTTCAAATTGCTTTTAGCCATCCTGAGGTGCTTGAGCCAGGCTTCACTCTGACATCTTGGATCGGGGCAGGGGGAAATATGAATGTCTGTTCATGTCAAAGAAAATGTCAATTTATTAAAATACTGAGACAAGGGAGATGGTAATTTAAGAACATTCAAGAACAGACTACTGAGGAATGTGTTGGTAAAGATGGTTGTGGGTTGCCAAGACCCTGAAATATGACAATTAAAGGTTTTTGGTCATTCAGAGCCAAATTCAATGTTTGAACCTAGTCTTGGAGTATACAGTCAGAGCTTGCTTTGTTGCATCAGATGATGGTGAAGTTTAGGTGGAGGGGTTATGTCTTCTATGATCAGACAGAGAGGAGATAAATAAATTATGAAATGATGTATAAAGCTTCCCCAAAGGTAGTGAATGAGATGATGGGGTAAGGACATTGGTTCTTGGGGTAAGAGGTTTCTATTTGAGCGATTAGAGAGAAGAATGGAAAATTAGCTTTCAAATATATTCTCTAATGCAAACTCCTGAATCAGTGGCTCTTAGACTGGTACATCTGCTTTTGTGGATAAGGATGGAAGTGGTGCATGACAGTCATTTTAAAAATAAATCTAACCATAAAATCTTGGACTTAATCTAGGAGTTACAGAAGTGCCATCTAACTAAACTGTTTTACCTTCCTCTTTACAGATGGGAAGTCAGGAGGCAAAAAAATCACTGTATTTAAAACTTACATCACCCCTTGGGAACGAGCAATGGGTATCAGCCCTGAGGACAAAAGTCAGTTCACCATTGACCTACTGTCATACAGTCCCAAAGCTGATTTCCCCCATTACAAGTCTTTTAACCGGTAAGTCTTCTTGAATATTCAATTTATTTAGCACGAGAAGACACAATAACCCTGGCCTAATGGTCCTCCTGTCTTGTGCAATGTAAATAATTTTAATTGTTTCATTTTGCTATGAAAAGACACGTTAAGAGTGAGATATTTTAATTCAGCTTATTGATAGACAGCTGACACAGCTGGATAAGTGACTTTAATCCTATTTCCCTTTCTTTCTCGCCCTATTTGATCAAGGAGATTTAGCTTGTCACTGTTTATTACTGCAGACATTTAAAGTTCAAGAGTTCAGGAAAAATACTTATGATCAGAAGCCATACACCTCACAGCACTTCAGATAAGAATCAGGATCTTCCTGCTGCTTCTGATAAGCACGGGAAGTTTTAAAAATATTTCTAGGACAGCAAAATTTTCTGTTAATCTCTCTATGATTTTGCTACTCGCTTCCACAGCCTCAGGATAAGCTAGGTTCCTAGGAGAAACCCAAATTCCACTCATTTCTGCAATAATGCAGCCTCTGCCTCCTACATGCACGGGGTACCAACAGGTGTGAAAGGTGTGTGGTTTCAGGGAGACTGAGGCAACAGGGGTGAAGGGAGTGCACAGGAGCAGAGAGGGTTGGGTTTTTTTGCTTTAAATCTTCTTTAGTAGATAGGCAATTGATGCATACATGTTCTTGGAAGGATTTGGCCAGTGGTAAAATCTACAGTCTCAGTCACTTTGATGATGTGTTTTCTAAATGCCATTGTTTCCTGGTGCTGTTTGCTAACTCCATGCATTCCCCTGTGCCAGGACTGCCATGCCTTACGGGGGTTATGAGAAAGCAGCCAAACGGATGACCTTCAAAGTGCCGCAGTTTGATATTTGTCCTTTGATTCCAGAGTCTCTCATGATATATAATCAAAATTTCAAAAACAGACCCTCCTTCAACAGAACCCCAATCCCTTGGATGCCCTCAGGAGACGCCTCTGAGTACCACACTGAGGTCAATGTGCCAAGGAGTGGTGAAACAGAAGAGCTGTAAATCCCCATCTTCCCTTTTTTTCTCAGCCCTTCCTATTTGCAAGTTGATAATAAGGAGCTGAAAAGTGCAACTCCAGCTCTGTCAGCCCTTCCTTTCTTTTGCACTTAGCCCACAAAAGTTCCTATCAGGTTCTAAACTTATCTTCAACTGTGGTGTCAATCCATTACCAGAAACAGTTTTGGGGAAAGGAGCTTCTTATTCACCAGGGCATAAAAGGGCAAAACTAGGAAGTGTTTTCTGTTTAGCAATGCTAAATGCTGCCTGTCTGCTCTATAATGTATCTGTTTTGTCATATATTAACAAGTAATAAACCACCAAGAGAAAAAGCTTCTGTGTTTTCTCTTAAAAAATGCTGCTGAATCAATTTGGGGATTAGCAGTAATTATATTTTCAACCTCACAACTAGACTGTTAGCATGGGAAGAAAGACTGGGGACTGATGGGGGTGGTCATAGATAAGTACTGCAAATGTGATGGTGAAGAGTGATGTCTCAGATGAAATGATACAGGTAATCTTAACAGCATCAGAGATAAAATAGCAAGAAAGCCTGTCAATGTAACAGAAGTTTTCCCTGTCACCTAAGATTCTGCAATTCTCCAGAATATAAAATAGGTGATAGCTAAAGCAGTTGTTTGTTTTCCACAAAGGGAAGGGATAGAGGCACACCCAAGTAAGATATCTTGCTTATAGTTACAGGGTGAGAAAGAAAAATCCTTAATTACAACAGAAATTATTCTACACCTGTCACAGTGCATTACTTCTTCAAATGCACAGCATCAAAGTCTATTTCATTTCTTTCAACAATTTGATTGATGCCACACATACAGGAAGAGAGGCAGGCACTGTGGAAAATCAATAAAGAACATCTGTAGTTTCATGAACATTTGCACTCTTTACACGTAACACACAAGGCTGCTGTTTCACTACCATAGCCTAGCCTGCATGGAGACTTAATTTAGGAGTTTTTCCTCCTTGTCTAGAAATCTTTCAACAATATATTTGGGTTTTCTTGTTTGGATAGTCATGAGGTTGGCTTTGTTACACTCCTTTAAAAGGTTACTGCCAGGACTACTCTGGGGTCTCTTAAAAACTCTGCTAACAATAACAAGCTGTGTTAAGTAATGAATGAGTAGCTTCCTAACCTTTCTGCTGAAATGGCTGAAGAACATTTATTACATGTCCTATTAATTGGTTAAGAAGTATCTATAACTCAGTTCTATGAGTAAACCTAAAAACATTAAGGTGGTACTTTGATCTTCTGAAGAACATTTAACAGAAATGAAAAAGGCTGTCTTTTGTTGACATGTTCCTACAAAGTATTTGAAGCTTGAAAGTAAATGCTCAGAAAAAACTTGGTTTGTTTCTTTAGATAAAATGGATCCAGGAATTAGTTGCAAAGACATTTCCCACACTGATTTCCTTTTTTAGTGCCTACTTAAATGCATGCAGATTTTACTGGTGAAAGGCATTTAAACTGAAAATTTTCACATCTACTAAACTATTTGTTTCTTCTGCATTTGATCTCTGTCTGGAGACGAGGTTGCTGTGAGTTTTCCAACATTTTTAATCAATCCAGCTTTTTAAATTGTTTTGCAATTGACTCTATTACAAGAATCCAGGCTACAAAGAGAATGCTGGAAGTTCAGAAAGGAGATTTCAGAGAAAACTAGGTGACACTGAGCAAAGTATTTTCTCATTAAACATGCCATTTATTGCCTCTCCTTTTCTGACATGGATTGTAGACTCTTGCCATACAGACATGATTTTTTAAAGTGAAACACATTATATTTTCCTGGTAAATGTGTCAGAAGCAGCAGGAACAAGACAGTTGGGTGCCTGCAGGTCACGGTGTATTTCAGAAGCAGGTATTTCAGATCATGGGTCAGTTGAACATGTCAAGGTGCAAAGAAGGCTGCTCCAAGTGGGGATGGAGGAGCCCAGGCAATTCCAGCACCCACAGTGCCCTCACCAACCTGCACACACTGTGCATGGCACACAGAGCTGATCTGGTGACAGGCTGCATCAATGCCCCCAGACACGGTGAGGGGATGAATTAGGCACAGGGGCTACCCAGGGAGTGTGGTCAGGAGCAAAAGGAGACAGGGCTGGTTGCAAGCTGCACTGTGGGTCTAAAGTCCATCTAGGAAACAGGCTAGCTCCAGCACACGCCTCAGGACCACCCAGGAAACAAGAGTGCAGACCAGCATCCCCACAAAATAGCTCAGATAGGTACCCCAGGCCCAGGACTGAGCTTAAACAGGGTTCCTGGGCCATAAATGCGGCAAAGGTCCCAGTTGAGGCTGGTCAGGGCAACTAAGGGTTGTTGGTGCACACAGGACAATGATAACAAAATGTAGATCCTTAAACATGCAGGGAAAGGTAAGAAATACTGTGCAGAAATAGCACAGTGCTCTCTGGTGGTGTAGTTTCCAAGTTCTTGCATCCAGCAAGTAGGTCAAAGGACTGGGTACACACCCAAAGCTCTCTCTAGTTCATAATGGACTGTTGGACAAGAGCTTTTTTCTGCATGCTCACTTCTTCCAAGCCCTAAACGGGGACAAGAAGTTGCAAAGTGTTTGGAATGAGTATTGTATCACTGCAAATTATAATAATAATAATAATATTATAATACAGCTATAATTCATATTTGTAAGCTAAAAGGATCCTTGAATTTTGGTAAATTTGCTTAATGAGGCACATAGCTCTTGTTTTGCCCTATACATTCAAGCTCAAATATTGCCAAACAGAATTTATGTGCTTTTGTTTCTAGCACAAAATGAGGGATACAACACTACATATTGTAGAACAATTCAGACAACCATTGTCTCGCTGTTTACACAGTTTAAGATACATGCTAGTTCAGTCATTATTCAAAGTAATATTAAAAGTGAGAAACATCAGTAATCCACATTCTGTCTCAAAAAAAAATTAATTTTAGTGAGGCTTGCAGCTACTGTAATCAAGGCAGAAGTTTGTCCAAAATGATCAAATATTTAAGAGGAAGTAAATGACTGCTCCTGCTCTTTGTTTTCCTTGGGCTATGATGTAGACTCGGGGGAATCGCCTGTGTCAGAGAATTATTTATATTGAGAATAAGAGGATTTTATAAGATTTAATTACAGTGGATTTCCCCTGCATCCTAGGAGCTGCAGAATAGAAACTCAGTCATCTGCTTTTAAGCAGGATCACTGTAGCTAGAGATAAAAAAGAACTAACAAATTATTGAGCCCATCTTGTAAAGGCAGGCTACAGTTCCCTCCTAGTGGATGTACTCCATGGGGTTCATCTCGTAGCTAGAGTCTGGCCCATGAAAAACAGACCAGAGAGGTTTTTGTGACACTCTGATCTTTCATTCAGAACAAAAGCTCTTATTTTTTTTTTGTTATTTACAGTGTTATTTTTAGGAATATCATTTTGCAGTTTCCAAGCTTTGTTTCTCTCATTCATGTAAGCCAACTTGTATGATCAAAAATCCCAGTCACACTGAAAAGAAATAAAAAATATTGCCCATGTTTTCACACAAAAGGTGTTTAACAAAATCTCGGCAATACTGTCAATAAATATGGACTCACACATTTCAAAATCTTGCCTGAAGTTATAGGTGATGGCAGAACTACCAGGCAGGTAGTAGCATAGTTGGTATGTTTCTCACGTGCTGAGCAGAAAATCTTCCATTTGACTGCAATGTATTCCCTAATCAAAGGCTTTGCATCTCATAATTGTCTCTCATGTGAGTAGCTTTGCCATTAGTGATAATGACGATATAACTCATACAAACTAACATTTGGGAATTACATCTGATGTTATAATAACAGCAGAGCATTTAGAAGAGGTAGCTTTGTCATTAGGCTTAGTGATTCTTTGAAATAAAAATTGGAACAGTTTAAAGCTGTCAGGAGAATATGGGCTTTGTCTTGTTTGACTGTTTTTTTTAATCATACTGTATATACATAAAATGTATTCACTGCTCTTATACAAGATGGCAGACACCATCCAGCAAAGAGCCTGAACGTGGCCATCCTGCTACAAAGAGGTCTGCATGTGGCTGTCCCTCACAGAGAAGCACTGGCTTGTGGTGCAAGGCCGGAACATTCACTGCACTGAGGTTTCTTCTCACCTACTTTTCTGTAGAAGGGAACCTGTACTTGACTGCAGCAGGTGTGGCCACTGAGCAGATGCTCTGCTTCCCAAGGACTTCCCCTCAGCACACAACAAGCTGCTGTTAGCACTTCCCTGGCAACCCGTGGGGTTCACTGCTGCCCATCAGCAGCACGTAGGCTCGTTTCTCTTGAATGAGCATTACAAAAGTTTGCAACCAGCCTGCACATTAACACGTTCATGTGCAATCTCATCTATGCCCCAGTCCTCCAATTGCAGGTTACAGACTAGTTTAGACAAGTTGCCTATCCTGTCTTGGAGATATGCCTGGCCAGGACCACAGATAATGGAGCAGAACTTGCAGACATGTGCAGAAGCAAGACTGCACACATCTCATGGCACCCGACAGCTTTTGTGAGCTGCTGAGTACGTGGGATTTGAGACACTCCATTATATTCACCACATCATGTATCTACTAGTCAAAGTCTCTTCAGTTAATGTAATTCATTAGCACTGCCTTCGTGCTGTACTTCTTACTCTTAACAGACATAAAGTGTCATCTCTATGATGATCATCTGCTTACATGATGCTTCAATGTGTGCAAGTACTTGATCAGATATACATTGTGTTAACACATACAGTAAAGGAAAAAAAGCCCTGCATAAACCACTGTGAAGAGAACTATATGAACCACTGTGCTCTTAAACACAACTTAAACTGCACTCAGATTAATAAACAAATTCTCAAATAATTTTCATTAATTTTCAATTATACTTCTCAGAAACATTGCTTATATCAAAACTTTTAACGTATATTTTCCATTTTTTGTAAGAAAACAAAAAGTATCTTTTTGTTTTTGTTTTGACCTTTTGATTAACTACCAAAAAAAAAGTTTTGTGCAAAAGGTTTTCATTTTAAAAGTCCATTTTTCCTTGAATAACCGTTCCATCTAATGCACTTTCAGAGAGAACTGACATAAGGATTTGCAGACAAGGATGACTGCCCTTTAAAAAACCAGGAAGACATAATAGCTATAGCTCTAGTCAGTTACAATGACTATTTGTCTCTCAAAAACCCTCAGCAAATAAATAAGTCGAGATCAATTTATGGTTAGAAGTTCTTCTAGTGCCAAGTCAAAATAGTTATTCTTCTTTATTCTTCTAACAAGGCTTACTGGGAACACTTATTTTGGTGAAAATTGGACAGGGAAGGCAAAACCACACTAGAAAAGGCTGACAAACATCTCAGCTCTTACCAGGCTCAGACATGAGGCAAGGGCAGCACCACTGTTTTACTCCAGGTCCCTGCATTTGTAGGGGAAGAAAAGAACATACAAGGAGGGCACTACTAGCAGTGAGGAAGGCTACCCACAAAGCAATGCTTTACTTGTTCTCCAAAACATTCCTCTACACAAAAGGGTAAATAAGGACTTTGCAGACTTCCCTTTCTTAGTGGGGGAAGTTCCTGCCTTCAGCAGCAACCTCATTACACATCATTCACTGCAGGGAAAACAAAGTGGGCCCTGGAAGGAGGAACAAACAAATGAGAAACTATCTGCTGACCAGCCTAAGGACAACCTATGGGCCTTACTGCACAGGACCTCCCCTGCTCACAGACACTATGCAAATTAAATTACACTGAAGAGTGCCTTAGTCAACCTCCATTGTGCCTGGCTCAGATGAGTAATTACTTCCGTATTATAAAAGCAGCCATATTTTAATGGGCCTGCAGCTAGTGCAGATTCAGGGCTTCATTATATCTGCAATCTCTAAATGTTTCTCTTAATTAGCTTTGGTCCCTAAGAGAGGCTTGAGGCCTTCCTCGTTTGCTTTCTCTCCCAGTACGACTGGCTTGATTATCAAAGCAAAAGACTGAAATGGGATGGGAAGTCACAACAAGCATTCTTCCAAAGGCACATCCTTCTTTGTGTTATTTTACAAATGTTATATTCACGGTAGTGGTGCAAACAGTATTTTAGACATATATACCAACAGTATGCTTAAGTGTTTGCTCTGTGTAGAACAAAAGGTAGTCCCAGTCCTCCAAGCACCTGGCATACCACTGATGGTAACTGTAACTATAAGAAGCTGGTAATTCTGGCATACAGAAATACATTTTTTAGGTACAGAACATTATGCATCAAGTCAGTCACTTCTCAGATGTAAAAATGGGGGTCAACAAGTGTAATAAATTCCTCCACAACTTACAGAGCTGGTGGCACTCCTCTAGGGATTGTTACAAAAGACATCTCTCAGATGGCATGAAAACTAGAACACAAAGGCAGAAAAGAGTGTATTAGCCTTTATGTCTTCATACTGCAGTTTGAGCAATTAATTACACTGTTTATCCAGGGTGCTAGCACTGAGATACAAACTGCTCATGGAAATGGCAGTCTTCCTGGTCACCTTCAAACTTTATACATGCATGATCCTGAATTTGTAGAAAAGGACCCATTTAATTCAGTGGAATTTAAATGTGTTTCTTGGATAGCACCAAAAATACTACTACACTGGAGTTAATACTACTACCAGCACTCGTCACTGCTGACAGGAAAACCACATACTGCAATGTGCAGCTGATGCAGTTCAAGGAATGTGAGATTATTAATTTCACACACCAGCTAGTATTCATTTAAAGAAAAATTAGAAATTGTATAAGATCTTACTCGAATTTTCCCAGGTCCCCAGATTAGATGGTGTAATTAACGCCTGATGTACCTATCTGGCTGATGTTAATGGCTCTAACCTATGAGGAAACCCAGCTCTGACGTGAACTACAAGTACTTTCGGTCAACATTAACGTGTTAGACTGTTACCTTCGGCTGCAGCCATATCCCACAGCCGTCACAGCCCGTACTTGGCCGTTGTTAGAAATGATACACACTCTGCAAGTACACCCGTTTCTTTTCCGGCAAGAAAAAGCTGTTTCTATCCCGGCTGCTCTATCGACCAAACTGAGGAATAGGCTTAAGGTGCAGAACCTGCGCTACACTGCTCCGATGCCAACCAGCCTCACGAGTGCCCTGTGAGGCGGGCCCGGGTCCGCCCCGCCCTGCCCTGAGGGGCCTCCTCAGTGACGCTGCCGGCCCGTTCCGAGACCGGCCAACACCGAGCCCTGCGCACCGCCACCTCTCCAGAGCACGGCGGGTTACCGGGGCTCGCTTCGCCTCACACACACTCGAAACGACTCCTAGCTACGGGCTGGCATCGGGCGGGGAGAGCCTTAGGGGCTGCCTCACAATGAAGGGGTTAAACACACCGGGAACGTCTCGCCCCTTCTGGGACAGGACATCGGGTTAGGCCGCCTGTCCTCCGAACCGCCTCGACCCGGGGGAGGGCTGCCCTGGGCTGAGGGAACGGGAAGCACTGGTGGAAAACCACGACCGGACCGAACGTGGTTTCCGCGAAGCGGAGGGCACCGCACCGGAGCGGTCCCGGTCGCGCCGCGCTGGGCTCCCGCAGCCCTCTCGCGAGAGGA
>JANHGL010019988.1:0-68479 GCA_024611195.1 Ceyx melanurus
CCGAGTGGGCCCCCGCCGGTCCCCCCCCCCTTTCCTTGATTCAACCCCCCCCCCCCCCCCCCCCCGTCTCCTTTTTAGGTTTACTGTCTGAAAATGAATGCAGTGAATAAATACAGCCTGAAATTAGTCACGGTTCCTGGTTTCGGGTTCTACAGCTCAAAATCCCCATTGCAGCGCCGAGCAGACAAAACCAGAAAAAAAACAACCCCAACCCAACCAACATAAAAAGAATAAAAAAACCCACCACACACGGAGAAGTCAACGAGTCTTTAAAAATTAATTAGGAAGAAAAACAAGCTGAAACTGCGGACAAGGAGCTGGAAACTCCACGCTGCTGCAGCTCGTGGCTGCGCTAATCCCTGCAGACGCGCGGGAACAAACGTCTTGGCCGCTGCCGGCCCTGCCACTCCGCGCCCAGCAGCCTCGCCTGACGTGGCGCACACGCGTGGGCAGCCGCGGGGGCTTCTGCCCGCCCCTGGACAAGGTCATCGGGCTCGCTGCGGTTGCCCTAGGGCCACCGGCTGATGAGGGTCGGACGTGGGAGTGTGAGTCTCCAGCGGCAGGAGCGGGCTCCCTAGGGCCAGCGTAGGGGCTGTCCCGGGAGGGCGAGCACAGCCTGCCGTGCCCGTGGAAGGAGAAGGTCGCGGCCAAGTCCCCGCTGGAGGGGACGGGTTTCGCCGAGCGTGGTTATTTCGGCACCTTTTCCTCCTGCGGCTGCTCGGGAACCGCTTTTCCCCGTCACAGCTTGCCCCGCGGGCAAGCTCAGCCCCCACAGCGATTTCCTTCCGTGTTAACCTTTCAGCGGGCTCGGAGAAGCCCTGGTGCACTCGGCGCATTTGTTCCCAGATACCAGAGAAGCGCCTTAATAGCCAAGAGTTTAATTTGTGCTGCGAAGTTAAGTTATCTCCTGGGGCGGCTGCGGTGATCTGTGCGTGGGTGTTGCATAGGTGGGAAATTACGTGGGAGACCCGATGCCGGCTGCGATCCGCACGGCGCCCTCGTTCAGAGGATCTACTGGGCGACCCGCGGACTGGAGACAGCTTCTCCTCGCGGCGACTTTGGGATCTTCTAGGACGTTTAAGGCGACCGGAGGGGCCGCTCTGAGGGCGAAACTTCCCCAGCAAACTCAGAACACCCCTCGCAACTAATTTTATGTACGGGGTAGCGCTGCCCATCATCATCCCCCGAATGTTTCCGCGTAGCGAGAGGCACGTTAAACATCGCTGGCACGCAGCGCAGGGGGAAAGCCCACGCTCTGACCCTTCGCTCCGCTCAGGAGCCCTAGAACTTGATTCCGCTTTTGTTTTCTCCCTCGCAAGGCATCCCCCGCTTCTCCTTCAGGGGAAAGGCAGGGGAAATCCCGCTACCGGCTCCGCACGGCTTCGCAGCCCTCCCGGCGAGTAGTCCACCGGGACGATTGTGAAACCGTGCGGAGACGGGAGCAGGTTGGACCGCCGCGGTGTGCCGAACGCGAGGAACTGGCGTACTGGGACGCACAGAGAAAGTGGCGTACTGGGATGCACAGAGGCATTTTGCACCTCATGACCCCCGGGGCCGGAGCGTGGCGGCCGGGGAAAGTTGCGATGGGCTGGACGACGAGCATCTATCACGTTGCTCTGCCGTCTCCCGCGGGCAGCCCTCGGCTGCTGTTTATTTTGTTATCAAATCAATTAAGCTGCCGCTCTCGTATAAACCGGGGGCGAAAGGGGAAGGAGGAGGGGGTTAGGAATAAAACTGTGGCCTCTCCTTTAGCTTCTCACCAAAGCAAAGAGCTCCTCCTGTTGGAGAAATGTTTTCTTGCCGAATGGGAAACCCCCCAGCACGCAAGAGATTTCACTGTTTTGTCTTGTGTAGCTTTATGTTGTACTGTGTTATTGTTTCATCTTACTTTATTTTACTTCATTGGTCGGCGGTCCCTGCAATCAGCATACACACCATTCAACTGGTTTAGATGATTTCACGTTGTCTATCTCCCTCACATCTGGTCACCAATGCAATTGGGAGGCCTGGTCAAGCACTGACCCCAAAACGATAGACCTTTCCTGTGCCATGCATAGGGGCCCAGCCTTGGTAACAGCAACGGTGCCCTGGCAATACTTGGCACCTTGTAAGTAACATTTAGCAGATGGAGGATTTCTTGGCTTGATCTAAAGTCTCCCACAATCTGCAGAAATAAGCATCTTGGTCACTGGAAAGATTTATGTTGGCTCTCAGAGGCTATCAAGTCAGCTTTTATGCAGGATGATTTCTAATCAGTGCATGACTAAATTAAAGTCCAGGATTACTTTAAAGTATGTTGGTTTTTTTTTTATAAAAAATTTTTTTAAAATCTTTAAAAAAAATTTACTTTTTTGTTAAATAAACTAAACTGAACTGGGTAGACAGTATAATCACAAATGGTATCTTTTGGGAAAACCTTGGCAGAAAAGCCAAGTATCTGATGAGTGAAGAGATTTTTCTGGAGCCTTGTGATTTGCTGGGAAGCTCTCCTCTGAACGTGTCATCTGGCTGGAAGCATTGATCTGGCTGCCAGGGGAGAGAGCCTGGCCAGCCCGCTCTGCAAAGAGTGGGGCTGCTGGATATCAAGCTGGGGCTTTTGCTCCTTCTGTTTAAAAGAGCTCTGCTCTTACCTCTCTAGTTGCTGCCAATGATTTCAGACTGTACCCTACTAGTGATATATCATTTGATTCTTTCATAGTAGTGCATAGAGAATGATGATTTCCCCAGTCACAGAAAGCTACGGGTGGAAGGGGAGACACTTATCCCTTTCACTCTGTCCTGGCTCATGTGATCTTACCAGGGGAGACAATCCCTATAACTAGGCCACTTTAATCCCAAAGTATATTGCAAGATGGACCCTGGCTTCTCTTCTTACCCTGCCTTTCCCCAATGTACTGCTTACCTCCACAACCTCACTCTTCTTTCACACATTTGCTTCCTAAGAGCCATAGACACTGAGTGTCTTGGGGATCTCTTTTGCTTTGCCATGACACTGGGAAGGAAGAGTTGTATGGAGGTTGCAGAGCTCCTTTCTCTGCTACTCAGGTGGGAAAGAAATCCCTCAGCTCTGAGGAAGGGGGATTATGGTGGAGGGAGTTAGGGGAAGCTGAAGAAGGTGCAGCAAGACGAGCAAGGAGAGGCAAAAGGGCAGTTCCCAGTGGGCGTAAGACAAGTATTGCTCATGCCTGTACTGCACTGACTAGCACCTAGTCAGCAGGGGTCATGCACGTTTTGAACTGCAATGCCACTGGGATAGCAATGCTCATTTACGGATACTGACATCAAGAAAAAGATGGTGCTCTTGCTCTCTTGCTGTAAGTACTCTGAAGAGAGAACCCAGTGCAATGGACAAGTGTTTTATGGGAGATGCTTTCAGAAATAGCCACTGATTATGAAAGCCCTAATTTCTGGGCACTCAGTTACACCCCATATGTAAAAGTGGGTGCATTTGCAATCAGCAGCTATTAAAAAAAGCTTCCTAGCTTAATTCTGATTGGCCAAAGATGAATAAAAATGCTACGACATGCAGCTGCAATAGTGCTGGAGAATGGTGAAAGCTGTGAAGAAAGGGTGCACTCTAGGATATTTTCTACTGCTTCTGCACAATGAGTTTACTCATTTTAGAATAATTTACTTTGCTACCTTTGCTAAGTACAGTTGATTTCTATTGTTTAACCAATGACTGCACTTTCTTGGACCATCTGCTCCTCCTACCTAATCCTGCAGCAGCCTGAAGCTTTGTGAAGTGCTAGGGCCATGTCCTAGCCAATGCACAGTGTAATGGGAAAAAAACCCACCCTTATGTATTCACACCAACATGGGGAGAGAAGTGGGAGGAGGAAAACTTTGTGAAGCCAATAGTTGTGACCTTAAGGTGCTAGAAAAACAGTGCTTTGGAAAGAATTACAACAAAATATTATTTTGTTGTCTGTTTTCATGGTCCCTTGTTACTGGCATTCTTCTCTCAAAGTTTACTGAAAAGATTTAAAAAAAAAAAAAGAAGTGTCTCACCTATGCAAGGCACTTCCAGAGCTATAGAAATAATTAATTATGTTGCCTGTGTAGTCCTCAGCCAGCTCTCACTATCTGCAAGTGTGATTTCACCTTCTCCACATTACGTCAGCCACATCTACCACCCACAACCCACATGCCTTCTTCCTCCATCCACATACAACCTGTGTAACCATAAGCTCGACCTATGTGGTGCGGTTTGCAAGAGGAGCACTCATGTGGATTGGCAGTGTTCTGTGAAGCAGCTGGAGTTCAGGGTGTATGGTCTTAGCAGCTGGTTGAAGTAAGAGGGTCATGGAAGATGCAAACAATTAATTTGCTTCTAAGTGGGAATCAGTTCATGGTTTGAGAACTTCTCACCTGCTCCTTAGGCTAGCGTGAGTTAGGTGGTGCACAAACCTTGCATTTTGTTTTCTTGGCAGAACAGGTTTGCAGGCAGTGTTCAGGTTAAAAGTTTCAAGTGGGAAGGGAGGGAGGAAGCCTGTGGGTTCTAGAAGTAGATGGGGTGACATGGTGAAGGTGAAACTGTGGTTAAGGGCTTAAAAATCTAAGTGAAGGCTTGGTTGGGGACTTCATGGCTTCTAACGTTTTTGTTGGTGGGATGTGCCATGAGCAACTTCAACGGATTTTTAACAATATTTTTGGTTTGGTGAGACTTCTGTACAAACATTGACAGATAGCATGGGTAGCTCATGTATTTTCATTTCTATTCCTCCTGTAGTGTCTTTCAAAGCCCTAAATCTTCACATACCACCTCACTTTCTGTATGACCTCTTTACTTGACTCCTTTGTCTATTTTTCCAGACTATGTCCTGGATTAATTCTATATGCTACTGTTCCTAGAGCCTAGTTTAACACTTTTTTTTCCTGACCCTTTAGTCAGCAATTTCACTTCTCTTTTATACAGAAACATTGGAGATAGCCATATGAGCTCACATATATGGGTACTTGTGAGATAGATAAAGGTGGCAAAGGAACAGGAAAGAAAAAAAAGGGATATATATGGGATAGTAAGGAGAGTCAGCATGGGAAGGAGTGGTAAAGATATTGAAATGTAGTTGAGGAATTTTATATAATGTGCTCTGGGGGTTTGCAGGACTGACAAGCTACGGGGTGAGGGAGATGTGAGAAAACTCTCTCTGTAGCCAGCCTGGGCCTGTGAAGTCAGAAACAGAGGAACTTCACACTGACAAAGCCTGGACAAACCCTGTTGCCTGAATGTCCCTCATGTAAGGTCTTCCTTTCCATGTTGCCCTACACGATCCCACTGCTGCAGCTGCACTGCATCTCCTGCCCCTGCCAGCCTAGTTGACCTTGGTGCATCTAACCAATATGCTGTGGGCAGGGACTGAGGGAGCAAAACCAGGGCTGGGTTCCTGGGGTGTGGAGTGGGTAAAAGCCCATGAGCCTGTACACACAGGGCAGCCCTCAGAAGGTGCCCCTTGCTTTTGCCTGAGTTGCAGTCGGGGCTGGTGCACACTGGCACAGGGATGCAGTTCCTTTGGCACAAGCTGAGTGCAGAAGAGTGGAAGGTGACACGGGCGAGACATCCAGAAGGAGAGCTGCTCAAGCGCTGCTGATCTGGTGCAGTACCTCAGGGCCCCGGGCCAGACTTAGTCCTTTTCTCCTCTACTGCAGAGGTGCTGGAGCAATTTGGTCTTAGCAGGGCTTAACCACTTACACACAGCCAGTGCTTAGCTGCTTGCTCGGCACATCATGTGCTCACACACACAGATATCCCACTCGTCTCATTCCCCTGTTGTCTTGAAAATCCACCTCCATAGTTTCTATTATCAGGTGAGCAATGCAAGAGGTGGAAGGCTTTTAACCCCACATTGTTGGCAAATTCAACCAGCCCTATTGGCTAAACTCAGCATAACTCGGATCTATTATCTGAAGCAGGAGGAATGATTCGTGGTGTGTGAGCTTTCCAAGGGACAAAGTAATAGAAACCTTGAAGTGCCATCAACATTTAGAAATGGGTAGATACACTAGAAAACCATGTGTTATCTCCTCACTGATTTATGCTAGAGGTAGTCTCTAAAATCTGGAGATTAAGTTAAATAATGAAAATTTGATACAGAGGGATTTTATTCCTGCTTTGGCTGGAATAAAAACCAGCTTTAACTACGATCTCAATACAGACATCCTCCCTTTCATTAGATTGAGCACAGTTTATTTTAGCTAGTATGCACACCAGCTTCCTCTGATATGAATCCCTGCCATAAGAAATCACTGACATCCCTTTGAAATGCCACATAAAGCATTTGGTCACCACTTGAGAGCAGAGAAGGTATTTCAAATGGAGAACACAAATGAAAATGGTATGTGGTAAAGGAAGGGTTTAATATTTAAACCAGACTCTGAATTCCTCCCATTACAGAGGCATAGGGAGTGAGATTGCCCCTTACTTTGCACTGTCATAGGCATCTCTGCAATAGTTACTGTATTTTTTTTGTGATGCAAGCCAGAAGAGAAACTGATCCAAGCTTTCGAGCAACAGGCTGTAGTTGTCAGCATCACAAGGTGGCTGGTTTGTTTATACAGCTCCTAATGGAGGTGATGGATTAGCCACTCTTTTTGCACCCTACTGATGCTAAAAATGTTTCTGGCCTCACCTTAAAGGAATAAATTGTGTATTTGCCTCCATCTTCAGTGGTTTGAACCACATGTCCAGAGCCCGACAAAACACAGGTGTAAGCCGAATTACAAGAATGTAAACATTTATGACAAATAATGCCAGTAACCTTTTTTCCTCTCTCTTGACAACTTAATATTGCTATAGACCTTTAGCTTGTACAGGACAGGTAAGAAGGCTGGCAGGGTTTAATTAAGCATCATTTTAAATGCCATATTCAAAAAAGAAATTTCACTAGGATGCGGAAGACTGGGCTTTCCTTTGTCAGTGATTCTTACTGGAGACAAATTTTAATGGTATTCATGCCTAAAAATACTTTAAAACCTGCTTCTCAGGGAAGAATATAGACTCCAGGCACTTGACCACAACAGTAAATTGCTGTCAGTGACAGAGCCTACACATATTTAGGGAACCCAGCTTTGCCTTCCCCTTGACAGGATGGTGGGTTGCCTTGGGGTTCATCTGCTCCTATCACTGTCATCTGTCATGACATATTCATATGGGACCCAGCTGCTGAAGCTTACACTAAGAAAGAAAAAAACGTAAAGATAATTGGTTGGTGTTTATGTTGTTCCTTAGGCTACACCTGCATAGTCCTTCTCAGGGCTCACTATTTGAAGAATCATTAACCTTACATATATTTACTGCCTATATCTTAAGTAAGAACTGTTAATGTTTAAATAATGCAAGTGCAGAAAAAGCCTTGTCACTACTGAGCACCTCCCAATAAAATCTGGCTGCAGTTTAATGTCAATACTAAAAGCATCATAACATTTCAGTAAACTTGTTTCTGAGGTGAGATTCTCTTAGATTTTCTCTGAGATCAGACATTTTTCAACTCAATAATTTTGTTGGAGCCATCAGTCTGAAGATGATGGAGGCTTTTCTACCAGCTTGTTCTGGGCCTGGTACAAACTATCCAAGACAAAATTGTGACTCACAACAGACATCTGCCTCAGAATCATTCCCTCTGTTGCAGAGGGAATCTCCTGGCAATGCAGCCATTGTCACAGTTGACCCTGCCTCCTTCTGTGCTGGGGGAGGAGATGACACCCATTCCTGTCCTAGCTCTCCACGAAGTGTCAGTCTAAGAGCTCAGACCTCCACAAGGAGCAGTGAGGATGGTAGTACTATACTGTGTATAGAAGTCATCGTGGTAAAGACAATGGCACAGGCTGGATAAAGTGTATGGCAGTGGCTGCTTCCCAAAGTGGTTTCCCAAAAGGATTCAGGCTGAATGATGCTGGATCACAGTGGTAACAGCAATAACAAAACAAAATTCATCGATTTGAATACTCCCAACACACCACTGGTCTTAAATATTATCATTAACCTGGGTGATACTGTTATATGGAAAATGAAATGTGTACCCACCACCTTTCATTTAAGACATCGATTAAACTCAAATGGCAATAAGCAGAAGACAATGCCTGTTTATAGCACAGGTAAGAGAAACCACACAGACAGCTTCAGGAAAGTCAGCAAGAAGGCAGTGAGCATAGTACCACTTGTAGCAGGACTAAGAAAATGGTTAGAAAATGGTTAAATTGCTCTGGGGTTTAAGTTCTTCCAGAAAAGTTGTTGAAGCTGCAGGCAAAGAAATACCTCTTGCTTGATTTCTCCTGCATTCTAAAAGTCAAGCGTTTGCATAACTCACTGTTTCCAATTTATAAAATAAATTTATGCTACATTTTATCCATGCCACCCACTACAAAGGGCAATTATGAATTGAAAAAGATGCGAAAATATCAACACATTTTCAAGGAGTTAGAATTGTCCATATTCCTTTTTGATAACTTCTCAGTTGTGTTTTCACCTCTGCGAGGAAAGAGCAGCAGAAAAACCTTCCAGGTTAACGGTCTAGCAAAATGCCTTTATTTATGATCTTTGAGGCTTGCAAATGTTGAGTGTCTGTCTATTCTAGAGAAGCAGCCTCAGAGTACTGCTGCCACTGGGTCGTTTTGAGCCAGCATAACCTCCCCTGAACACAGGGCTCTGGCTACTGCCAGCTGTGGTCGGCTCTGCTGTGGCTCCCTTGGCTCCCAGCAGAGTTAGCACCATCAGCAGTGCTGGCAGAGCCAACTGCTTTATGTGCTCTGTATATAGCAATATGCTGTAAGTGTATGGTATTTGCTTAGGTGGTACATTTCTAGTGCTGGGAAAAGTTTAAGGAGGGTGGGGGGAGGGAAAATGCACAACCCCTTAACGTAGAGACTCACACAGCAAAGGCTCTATAAAGAGAAGCACCGTATCCTGAAACACTATTTCAAATCTATTGTTAGATGGCAAAAAGGCAGTAATTATGATTGCAGACCAATTTCACTCTATTGCCAGGGAAGATAATTCTCACCACAGATACACAGCTAGCTCTATTTTTATTCTATCATTTCTTTTTTCAGCATGCTGAAAAACTCAGAGAAGAGCAAGTGGCAAACAGAATTCAGAGGTGTCCAAGTAAAGTTACTTTTGAGTGAAATGTAATCCATCAGGAGAGCATTTACAGTGTCTATTTTAGTAAAAGTCCCCAAACTACAGTTCTTTGGAATTAAAATAAATATTGATATAATGAATAATATAGGCAGCTGTTTTCTGGATTGTACTGTGCTGTCATCTATCACTGTAAGTAGTTTTTAATGTAAAAATGAAATATACATTCTGCTGCAGCTACTTTTGTACTGGGTTGGTTGGTTGTTTTTAACCATATTATGTTAGATTTGGAACATTAATTGACTGTCAAAGGGCGATGTGGAATACATGTCTTTTCCAAATGCTAGCCTGAATGTTTCCTTGTGTGAAATTGGATTAGATCAGATGATATTGGTGGCTGGTTCATGTCATCAGTGCCTACAATACCAAGGACTTGATGAAGATGCCAGAGCCCACAGGGGTGATAAGGCCATTTAGGAGTCTTGACCCATTCATTGCTGCACATTGACCAAGCAGCTCCAGTCCAGTGCCTGCTGACTTGCCACACAAGTTCAGTGACATGCTCAAGTTTCTTTGTACTCATTACCTGAGCTTATGCATTAGTAGGCTCTTTGGACTTGCCTTGGTGTACCTAGATGTGCTCTCCTTGAAACTAAATACAGAATAAGGTCACCTTAAACACACCAAGCATTGTTTTTGGCCCAAGTGAAAATTCTCAGTGTACAAAAGAGAAGCATCACAATGCAGAAAGGCTTAAGAGAAGACATTAACTAGAAATATAATTCTTAGATGATCTTGAGCTTGTGGCTGTGCCATCTGTGATAACATTTTTTTTTTTAAATGCAATAATCTATGATCCAAACCAAGCAATAAAGGACATCAGAGTTTGTGCTTTCCACAAATGTATTTCTGTATATCCTGACTGCTACCTGTAGTTTCCTGTGGTGGATCAGAGAAAACGTAAGATGTGTGCAGAGGGAGGCATGGTTTCCTCCAGCATCAGCATCTGGAGGGTACAGTAAGAGCAATCCAGGACCAGCATTGGTAAGGCTCAGGGATGTCTTCGGAGAGATTGGGAGCTGCTTCAGAGAGCTGCACAATCATCAGAACACCTACATAAAACTTTCCAAAACTGCAGGTGAGAGACACTGGAGGCAGTTTTAGGTGGCTGGAAATATCTAGGAACTGACAAGCTTCTTGGAGTAATCTATGCCACCCTGCATATTTAGGAAACAAACTTTCTTTGGTGTTTAGGACAATAACTGCAAGGGCACCTTCCCAAATCTTCACAGACTCCTAAAGACTTCTTTGTTTCTTTAGGTTAGAGAAATATCATCACTCATTTCACAGGGTTTCATTTTATGTATGTATGTATGTATTTATTAATTGAGAGAGAAGTGGAACATATTTCTTCCTTTCCTGACTGGTACAGAAGTTCTGTTTTCTCTTCTGATCACCATCTGACACAAAAAAAAAAAAAAAAAAAAGAGATTAAATGACCTACATTTTTCAATTTTTCCACTGTAATGTTCTTTTCTTCGATTTATACCTTTCTCTCTGAAAAGTGTCCATATCCCCCTGCCCCCTATTTCCCAAGGTTTTCCTGGTGATCATGTGTTGTGGGGACTAATGCAGGGGAAACTTGAAAGCAGCAAGAGAAGCCTGCAAGCTGTGTTGACTATGAGGGATGGGCTGTTATCCCTCACACCTCCTTGTTGCAAATCCCATTTAGTAGCATGCTAGTTAAAAGAAAACCTGCCCTTTGCAAGTGCTTGGATCAGTCAGGGGAGAAAAGAGCCTATGTCAGGACTGATTTTAACAATAGAAGGGACTGACTTTGCTCCCAAGATGGGCAACCCCCTCCTGTGTCCGGTGAGAGCCTCCCTGGGAGCCCTCACTGCTGCTTTGTCCTTCTCCGAGCCTGGTTTTCCCTGCCACAGCTTCTTCTGTGACAGGGAAAGGGCCTGGGCTGGGCAGTCTGCACCCACCCCTTGATCCTGCTGCCTGTTGAGGTGGAAGCTTTGGGAGAGCAAATCTGGAGAGGACCTGGGCTGAAAACCTGAATGCTGCAGAGAAGGATATAGGCAGCTATTCTCTACTGTGAAAAATCTGCCTGCTGGGTCCCATCCTGCTTCTGACAGCATCAGAAGGAGCTTGGCTTTTGATTGGGATGACCCGACAATTTTCTGAGCTCCTTCTATTAAGCTCAGGGTAGTTAGGAATAGTCCAATCCATCGTAATAGTCCACCTCTGCTCACAGACTATGTGGCAGCAGCTTTCCCTTTGTACAGGCTAATGATTTACAACTCTTCAAGGCAACTTAGTACCAGTCCTCTTTAGACAATTTTTTTTTTTCCATAAGCCAGTTGCTAAGGGCATTTACTTCTTGCTATTCACACCATATGGTTGGTCACCGTATCCCAAATTATTGTTCCTGTTCTGGGACCAGACCCACCTCAGCTTTGTAAACTGGAACCCCCTCTCCACTTGCAGATAGTTCACAAATGTATTGAATTATTCCTTGAATCCATTGTACTTATGAGGGGGGGGAAAAAAAAAAAAAAAAGAGGTTTCCAAAACAATTGCAGAGACTCTTATGATGCAAAATCTCTTGTGGGCACAGTCATGCAAGTGCATTTTATTTCCTACAAGCACTCTGCAGAATAAAAAAAAATTATGTGCCTGGGCACCAGAGAATAATGTATTGAAGTTATTAATAAATATAATAATAAATCCCATATCCATAGAAAAGAGATTGCAAATAGCAGCAAAAGTACCGAGGGTGCTTGTTCCTGGGACTGAAGCGAAAGCTTTTCTGCAGCATTCACCTTGCTGACATAGGTAGGACTGGATCATAACACTAGAAACTAACCCCCCTTCCCAGCCAGCACAACCCATTTAATAGTATGTTACGTAGTCTTCCTGAAATAGCTGCCCCCTGATTCCTCAGCTGTGCTGGGAGGAGGTGGGAGGGAGTATGGAGGGACGGTAAATGCCACCGCAGGCTCCCCTACACAGGCACTCGCATCAATGCCAATTTTTGATCCAGCAGCACAGGGCGGATTAGCAGCAGAAGATTAATTCCTTCCTGTCATCTCCCTGGGGAGGTTAAATGATCTCAGGAGCAATTTCTCTTGCTAGGAACACTGTAATCCCAAAGAAGACTGCTAAACGCTATGGTTTATGTGGGGTTGTAATGATGGCAAAGAGGTTCCAAGTTTGGAGAAGAGTCATCAGCCAAAGAGATGTTTGTTTAATTAAATGGTGATTTCTTTCAAGATTTCTCTCACTTGAAACTTTTAGCTCAGAGGAGCTGTTCGAGTCTTTTTTGCAATGTCTGAAGCAGAAAAAAATTAATTAAAAACAGAGTTCTACCAAGTACACACAGTTGAACATGGTCTTGGCCGTAGGGATGCATGCTACCTGTCTGCATCTTTGCCCCATTTACCCAGCACAGCTACTTGAAAATGAAACCCTGGTATGAACTTTTTGGCTCGGTTGTACTGTCTCTGCACCCACAGCTTCCTGTCAGCATGCTCCTCTGCAGCCTGCCACACCAAACTCCTCTGAACCCTGTCTCCAACCCATGCTAGAAGACAGCCCAGAGGAGAGCAGGCAGATGCGTGGCACCTCTGCTCCTGTTCTGCCTTAGTCTTGATTCAGGAGGCTGCCTTACCAGTGGGAAGAAGGAATGGGAGTATTCCTGACTGCAGAATCAGGGATAATAGTTAAAAATTCATCAAGGTGCTGTACTATCTGCTTCCTAGGTGATGAGGTGCCCTTTTGTCCAGGCCACTTCTGCACAGCAAGGAGCGTGCTGTCACATCATTTCTGTGACATGGTTTGTACACGTGGGGCTTCCCTGCCCCAGAGCACTCGCAGACAAAAATAAAATGCGGACCAAGAAGTGAATTGTAAAGAAGAGCTGAAGAGAGATGAGATGAGAGGAAGGCTTCTGGTAATCAGGGGTTTGAAAAGGAGTCTCAAAAAGAGACGGTTCTTGGCAGCAGGAAGCAGAAGACAGCTCTAAGTGGGTACAGCCACGTGAGTGACATACAAATGGGAGCACGAGAGCAGCCAGTCCCTGCGGATGAAGAATCAGTGGGACAGGGAGGGGAATCCACAGGGAGAGGGAGTGGCACCATCCATGGACTTCAGATACACCTGGCATTGGAGGAAAGAAATAAGGCTAACTGGGGTCTGTGGCCACTTTTATAATGAGATGTACTGCGTGTGGATCTACAGCACATCATCCAGTCTAATACAATGCCTGTGTGCCTGTTCTTACCCTGGAGGTGTGCGAAGCAGGGCTGGCAGACACATGGAGTTGCATCACATTCTCTGCAGGCACCACCAGCTAAGGGCATTTGCAACCAGGAAAATAACGCCAATGTGGCGCTGCTTGGTAGCTCCTTAACTCCCAGAAACCTGTTCCTCTGTTGGAGTTCTTCCTCAATTTAAACCTCACTTGTAGAGGTTTAATGGGCACTTGTAAATTAGTGGCTCTTTAAGACTTGCCCCTACACAGAAATGGTATCATTTTAATTTAAATAATGAAAAAAACAGTAGTGACCTCTCTAGATACAGCTTTCAAGGACATACGAGGGCTGTATTTTGCCCTGTATGTTTTCAGGTGCAGCACAAACTTGTATATGTACTCCAGACTGTGCCTATTTGAGGAAATGGACTGTTCTTAGTGAACCAACTCTCCATCCTGCCTTTGGTGAAATCGTGGTGAAATCGAAACATCTGAACAGTAAGGATGGAGGAGGGAGAGGCAGGTTGAGGCTATTTTGAAATGAAAAGCAGAATGAGAGATGGGATAGGAATTACAGAGATGAAAAGCAGACCATTAAAGTCAGGGGTCTGATCCTGTCCCCTGCTAGGAATTAATAGGTGAAGCTCTATATATTTGAGGGTGTGCAATTGTGTCATCATTGCAAAGGATGAATTTGGGACAGATGACCAGAGGCAAAGGCAATATCTCAGAGGGCTTCTCTGCTGACCACCATGTCTTAGGTCCAGTCACTTTATGCTTTTAATCCATTCAAATACATGCTTAGCTGTAAGCATGTGAGCAGTTTCCCTGATTGCAGAGACATTACTCAGTTGTTGTAAAGGTAAGTGTAAGCTCCAGCACTTTGCTTGCTTCATCAGGCTTTCTAAGAGCTGGATACACAGCCTCTAAATCAGCACCTTAAACGGTAACCCAACACTGAAATACAGTCACTGAGAATTAGAATAGAGGGAAATCAGAGGCATACAGGATGGAAGATTCTTAAATCAATTGAATGGCTGAAGGTGAACTTCCTATGTATTAACTGTTTATTGCAATGGTTTATGTGTGGATTTCTCCTGTGAAGTTGCAGGATCGCTGCTTTCCTGTTACGGTAACAAATCACTAGTGGCACCCAGTGGCTAGAAGGGTTAATAAAAAATTTACCTTTGTCCCTCATGTTTTGCTTTGAACAAAAGTTAGCATTTAAATGCAAACACCACTGCCTTGGTGTTACACATATTAAATACAGACATAGCTATTCTTGAGTGAGGTTTCAGCTGGAAGGTATCTGCTGAGTAATGATGGCAATTTTTGTTCACAGAGGCATTTAGCCTGAAAGGTAAAATGCTTAGGCTTCTAGTAGAGCACACGGCAGGCTACAGACCCACTGCATTTTGGCGCAGTTGCGGGGTACTTAATGCTTATTTATTCTGTGAGAGCACTAAACCTGCACAAATTAAAATTATGCCTGTTGTAAGAGTTCCAGGACTTTCCTCCAGAGAACACTTTCCAAAATTTGCTGACTTTCAATACTTACGGAATTTGAAGAGACAAGTGATCCATAGGAAAGTTAAAACCCAGCTAGTAAATGAAATGAGCAATTAACCAAACTGATGAGAGGGAACACCAAAACCCAATAGCCCTAGTTTCTGGATCTTTAGCCTCTACTTGGTGCATATATAATGAGAAAATGTGTCTTCTAGAAGACAAGTCAAAATGACATGGTCTATTACTGAATGATACATTAAACGGACTTAAAGTGCATGCCTGATCCTGTAGGGTGTGATGGTGATTTCAGTAGGATGAATCGTTTGACTTGAATACGTGGGGTTTTATGCATTACAAGGTCAGGGTGCAGTCAGGTGCAGATGTTTGTTATGCCCGTTTGCTCCATGGGCTGTGTGGAGGGGAAGCTCATCCACTCTCTGTTGTGCTCCTCTGTCACCCTCTCCTCCAGCTGATGGCTCGAGGCAGATCAGAGCCACCTTGTTCCCACCTAATGCTTCTCCTATCAGGCTGATGACAATTTCTGTCAAAACTCACAGCTCTATCCGTACACTGTTTTCTACTCCCCCATCTCCTTGTCAGTCAAAAGCTGGCATAGCAAGAGAGGGAGAAGATGCTAATCTCATGCCTGCTCCATTTTAGAGATGGAAATCCTGTGTGGCATAGGAGAATAATGCCAAGAACATAAATTAATTGGTTTGTAGTATGTCCCTTCAGTGCTGCAGGAGCAGAGAGGGCCAGCGAAGCCATTTTTCCAGGGAATGGAGTGACTGAGCAGGATTCTCATGCTTATATGCTGCCAAGCCCTGCCATGATGTCTGAACAAAGGCCATGTCAGGGAAATGGCCACAGCCAGGACATCCTCACAGTCTTGCTGTTTCCAACTACCAGAGCAGCCTTTCAGGGTCAAGGAACAATCATACCAAGGCCTAGAAGGTCCTGTAGCAGCCAATTTTTAGAAGTCAACTGCCAACTACTAGGTAGAGCTCATGTTGGCTTCCTTCTGACACTGGACAGCTGGTTTCTCCTAGGGTCTTCTGGGTCAGTAACAGCTGGTTTTGTCTTCAGAATCATGTTATGTGGGCTGCTAAGGTTTTGAGAAAGCATGGAATTGCTTCGCCATGAAGGATGTCTCCAGAAAGCTTTACTTGTGGCATTTACCTTGCTGGACCAGGACTAATAGGGTAGCATCAATTTCCATTTCTGCTTCAACCATTTTGTACACTACCTGCCATCACAAGAACCTAGACCATCACTCATGTCCTTTCCAGTGCCTTTTTATGGACTATAACACTTGTGGCTGTAGGTTATTTACTACAGTTTGCAGTGGGTTGCAAGTAAGTGTTGTTGACACTGGTGCATGGGGTGGGTGTTTTGCAGATCCTTCATATATCTCTATTGATGTCTCCAATACTGCAAATAAGTAAATACAGAAGTCTTTGTCCAAGAACCTGATGACTGTCAGGGTCAGTTCTCTGCAATCACAGCTGTTATCTGTCTTTCCTTATTTTCAATGTATGTAATTCAATGTATATTTCCTTATTTTCAATGCATATTGATTTCTCCTTGCAGAAACCAGATAGGCCCTCTGTGCCTCAGTGTCCCTGCACCTAAAATGGGTATGTCATCAGGAAGGAGTGTGGTAGCAGGAGCTTTGTGCTGTGGCATTGCATTGCTTGCCAAGCACTTCATGATCCTCCACTGGGATATACCGAGGAAGTGCATGTTAGCTTTTAAAACTTACATATCCTTCCAAACAGTCTCCTTGAAATGTTTTTACATGAATGTCATCAGACTCTTCTCTCAGCACATTCCTTAACTGAACTGTGTGGGGTTGCTTCATTCACCCCCTCCTCACCCCCTGCCCTTCCCTGCCTTCTCCCAAGGTGGGTACGAAGTGTCTGGGTAGCAGAGTGCCCTGCCATGGTTCATTGGTTTCTCTTGTTGGTTGCTTTCTTTTCTTTGTTTGCTTTCTTTTCTTTCTTCCCAAAGAAAGAAGCAATTGGAAATGCAATAGGTGATGTAAAATTTGCAAGCCAAAGAGAGCAAACATTCATTTCTATGTGTGCTGCTTAACATGAGGCTGGAAACTGTTCACTTGCTCTTCTTGGCTGTGCAAAAATTGCTGCTCACCCAGCTGGTGAGTATGAAGTTTAACCCATGTGGGCATGCTGGTATAACAGGGTTCAAATGTCCTTTCTGTCATTTTAGCATGTCCTACCTCAGCCTCAATTATATACTTTCCATCTTTTCATTAAGAAGTCACAGTCCTGTGTGATGTCTAGTGTTTGGAGGTGGCTACAAAAACCTGTAAGGTGTTGCATGGTTTGTTTGTTGTTTGTTTTGTTTTTTTAATACAGTAATCAAATTCAGAAGTGCAAAACCATTAATTCTAGAGAGAAAGCTTGGGGGTTTATTTGTTTGTGGTTTTTGTTGTTGTTTTTTTGTTGTTGTTTTTGTTTTAATCCCAAGAGTATAAAATCCAAAGAAGACTTAATACAATTATTCCTAGGGGATGGTGTTCATAAGTGTTGTGACCATCTGGGCATACAGCTGGCTAAACATAGCTTCTACTGCCGTCTCCTCCAGGAGGGACCCTGAGAAGGGGCAGAAAAGGGCTAAAACATTACAAAATCTGACCTCCTTTAAGTAGGAGCATCCTCCCTGTTTTGGTAGTGTTGATCATTTGGCCTTCCCAGCCACTGAAGCTGCTTTATTGTGTATTTATTACTCAGATGAAGGCTGGAGCCAGAGTTCCTTGGCCCATTTATAAAGCAATTTAAATGAGATGTCTGCTCTGGGAGGCAGTGCTCAGGACCAGGCTGAGCCGCCACAGCAGGCGTGCCAGCGGGAACTGCCCTCAGCCTTAGGAGTGGGGATTTATGGTTCATGTGCAGTTCAAGCGCAGCTCCCGCCCTGGGATTACGTACGTTGCCAGCGCTGGGCCATGCAAGATGGGCTGCTGGGCAGTCCTGAATCCTGCAGCTGTGGGGGGGCTGCTGGTGCCAGGCTCCTGCATGCCCAGGGACCTTGGTGCCCCTGCAGCAGAGACCCCCCAGGATCCAGGAAGTCCAGTTTGGTCACCCCAGCCCTTGGCTTTCCCCGCTCAGTCCCTGGTGACTGTTGGCCCCAGGGAGCTGCTGCTGTGTGCTGCCTGGGCTAGCCAGACTAACCGGCCCCCTGCAGCCCCGCGGGGAGGGAGTGCTGCTTCAGAAGAGGGCTGTGATTTGGTAGCCAAGTGGCATGAAGGGGCTGGCAACCTCCTTGATGCTGCTGCTCGTGTGCCAGGGACAGACAGGCGATGGCAGCTTTTCAGGCATCTGCCTCTAACCTCAGGCTTTCACCGCTGCTGCACACAGCATCGCAGGTGGAGCAGAAGCCCTCGTGGGACAGCTGCTGGGCTTCGTCCCTGCCATCCCAGCCTGTCCCAAGCCCAGGAGCAGGCAGCCACTCCATCCTCTCCATTCATGCCAAATTGCACCATTGTCACCCTTTAGCTTCGGTATTTTGGCATGGGGCCTTTGGCCTCCAGCTGCAGCTGTGTGAGAAATGGCCGTGTTCCAGCAAATCCCACAGCCTGCTGGGCCTCACCACGAGCTCAACACAACCCTGGGGGAAGTATAACTCAAGCTGTAAACAAGTTAGTAAGGAGAAAAAGGATATGTGAGCAGACCATTCATGGATCTAAATCATCAGCTGAGATTAATTTACACCACAGAAAGACTGACATATATGTTCAATCCAGGAAAACCCAATCATTAAAAAAGACAAAAAAAAAAGAAAAAAAAAAAAAAGAAAAAAAAAGAAAATCCAATCTGCTCCTGCTTACAGAAACACCTTTCTTATCAGAACAATCCTTCAAAATCTAGCAATCACAAGCAAAGCCTGAATTCACTATCGATCCACTTGCAGCTCTCGTGTACCTTCTACACTGGTATCATGCTGCCTCCAAAGCCCCCAGATATCCTCTTCCCCAGCCTTGCTTCCAACATCTGCAGACTGGCATGACCTGCCAGTCACTCTGGTCACTCTGATCTCCACTGGCACAGCCATGCAGACAGCCTCTTGGCATGTGGGTGTGCAGTGGTACCCTCACTGTGTTTTTCCCAGGTAGGATCTTAGGAAATTTCTCAACTTTCCAACACAATTGAAAAACACTGGGCAGGCCCTTTGTGTGTCATAACATGCCTAAACAGAGTAGGACTGGGTTTTACAGGTAACATATCAGTAATAAGACCCTCTGTGTCAGATCAGATCAAAGATCCATCTAACCAGTGTTGCCTCCAGCAGCAGCTGGTCACAGCTGCACAGGGAACAGGACACAATCACACAGTGATCCCACTCAGAAATACCCTCGCAGCCTCAGAAAACTTTTGCTCAACAGCTCCTGCCACCCAGTCTATTTGACTCTCAGCTCCAGAAGAGAAGGGTGGCATGGCACATGGAGGATGAAGGTCAGAGACCATTACAGAATAAAAAGGTCAGATCTGCCTTAAACAAAGGAGTCCAGTGGCAGCCAACTTCACCTCCACTGCAGAGGCAACTGCTAAGGATGTCAGCCCTGCGATGCTGCCAGAGCACAGTGGCCCATTGTTACAGATCAGAGGAGTCCTGCTTTCCTGGGCATGATGACACATCTAGGGTTTTGGGGCATTTAGGCCAAGATTGGTTTCAGAAGCACTCCACACATTGGTGCCATGAACAGAAGCTGGATTTCATATTCTTTTATAATAAAGCTTCATTACTCTCGCCATTCATTAGAACTGTCTTTCCTCCTTCCTTCTTTTTCCTTCCCCCTTCCCTTCCCTATGTCAACAGAGACATTAGGCTTACACAATTCACTTGAAAAGTTTAATCTAGGAAATGCAAGAGTTAAGGCTCTAAGACAATGTTATCTTGGCCATGGGCAGTCCTGTAGTGCTTTCCCATTTACACCATTAGAAGATCTCCAGACCACCTGAGGATCCCTCTGAACTCCTGCACAAGGCAGGGCAGAAAGCAGCACCCCACAGGTGCTATTTGCCTTTAAGAACACCTTTACTTCTACACATTTCTGTTGATAGCAGTAACAGAAAGCAAATAAATAAACAAAAAACCATCACCCAAATAAATGTTTATTTTGTTTTATATATAGCCTAACTTTTTAAAACTATGTCACCTCAAGATTTCATTTTAGGGCCTTTATTTTATTGCTTGTTTGTTTGTGCTAGAGGGAGAGAAAGGGGTAAAAAATCCCATTTAGCTCTTGAAGAGAGTTACTGGAGAGCAGCTGAATGCTGTCTTCTGGGTCATACCAGGCAGGGAGTGGCTTCGGTAAGTGTCAAGGCTCCCTCACCCCCCTCACACCTCTCCTTTTTGTCTGGCAATATCCCTCAGCAGCACTGGGTTAGCAGGGCAACGGCATCCCCGTCTGCAATGAAGCAGCTCGTGGAATTCTAGTGGAATGAGATAAAAGCTCTCCCCACATTTTTCTTATTAAAAAGAAGGAAGGAAAAAGCTTCAAGCTCAGAGAATATTTACAAATAGTACTGGCAGACTGACCCTAACACAAAGGGTTGGGCTTTTTTCTTTTGCCTTTTTTTTTTTTTCTTTTAATTTCCCTTGCCTGGGAAGGAAATAGTCTTCTTAGTTCCGCCCCCCCTCCTCCTCTCCCCCCGAGGCACTGAGGACCAGGGAGAGTTACAGAAGTTTCTTGCTTTGTTTTGCAGAGAGACTTGCAATGCCTCCCAGGTAAATTGTCTCATCATCAGTCAGGCTGAGCAGAGAGTTTGTTATTAACACAAAAATGTAGGGAAAGTAATTTTTCATTTCTACTGAACCCAGAAGTGGTTGAACAAGATCTCTTCATATTTTTCCTTTCAAACTTCACTGAAATGCAATGTTTAAATGCCAGCATAAAAGTGCCACACTGGAAAGTTAGGCACGCTGGGAAAGAATAGCTGTAATGGAAATGGCGGTCTGAACAGTTGTGACACGTAGGATAAATCTTCCAGTCCGTGGATGATTTGTTAAGTGTTTTGCAAATATATATACATATTGCAGATATACTTTGTATGTGTGTGTATACAGTCAATAAAGTGTGTGATGGACAGATTAGACAGATAATGATATGATTGTGGGTCTCCCGTTATATTTATATTCACCCATTAAAGCCTCTTATGAATTATCCCTCCTCTTCTCTCCTCACTCCTGGAGATAAAGGTCGTTAATGCCATCAGCCGCCAGGTATGCTTCCCACCCTGCACAGCCACGGAGGCAGCAAGCTAGCGATCAGAGATCCCAGCGCCTGCTGCGGCAGCGTGGTGCAGCTCTGTCGCCTTCATTTTTGAGGCAAATCTAGACTGCCACGCTTCTTTTCATTGCCTGCTTCAGCAGTCCGAGGTGGGACAGTTGTTAGCTGTGCTATCTGAGCAAGTGGAACTGTGTCTACATCACCCAGAGGGTGACCTTGCACAGAGGGGCGGGATGTGTGCCTGCTCCAGGCCGGTAAAAGGCACAAGGACAAGGCGGGAGCCGCTCTGCCTCAGCGGGTGGGGACAAGCCAGGAGCCGCTCTGCCTCAGCTGGTGGCCTCAGCCCAGCAAATGCTGTCAGGTCCTCGCTGGACTCAACCGGAAAGCCCACCCTCTGTGTGCTGTGGGGTAGCAGGAGGAGATCTTGGATGGAGCAGGAACACGAAACCTCCTGCAGCGTATTAGCCGCCCGCCAGCCGCCTGGCAGAGAACCAGCTGCTTTTCCCTGTCCCGGCCACACGCCAGCCTCCTCAGAGGCCGGCCAACTCACTGAGAAGAGGATTTTGGTCCACACCCCTTTAGTCACCGGCATCTGACTTGGAAGTCTCTTACTGTAATCAGGGGTTGGATGTAATGTAACGCAGAGAAGCTGAATCCCTGCCACCCCAGCCTTCCCCACACAAACACCTCCACACAGCAGGCTGAGGGTGCAGCAGTGATGGGGACAACCTACTGCTAGGTGTAAGTCAGGACTGCAGACTGACTTATACCTGTCCCCTACCTACACCAGCTGCCAACATTGCTCCAGATGCCTTTCCCCCCATGGCTCACCTGGAATAGAGTGCATGGAGGTGTGGAGGGGAAGCCCTTCTTGTTTCCAGGGCCGATGTCACCAGCTCCCAGCCACCAGCCCAGTGCCCCTGAGCAGGCACAGGACAGTAAGGAAGTGTAGAAAGTAGAAAACCTCAGCAGTGCACTGATCACTTGGGATCACTCTAAACAGCTCCCTCTAACAATGTTAACCCTTTTAACCATTTCTGGATCTGGCTCAGCGCCTGCTTGGCCTCAGATTCAGGGAAGCAGAAATGGGGCACAAAGCAATGTTTTCTGAATTCTAGAAAGGACCTTCTTGTACCATCTTGTTTTCTATTTTGACAACAAAGTGACCAAGGAGGGTAACTCCAGTACTCGGCATTGTAAGTGAGTTGGTCCTAGCACCTTACCTCTGACCCAAAGTCTCTGGTGGACTTGCCCTGTTGGAATGGAAATCTACATTTTATATGTAAACTAGATTTCTAATTAATGGGTTTTGAGTTCAAATATTGATTATAAAATTTGTAACCTTGGGCTCACATCCTGCTACACCACCAGCAGGAGCAGGTGCCTTTGGGAACCAGGGGTTGCTTTGCTGGCCGTAGTTTTATGAATCCACATACAACATATGAAACAACATCGACCAAAGTCATTTTACCTTCTTGCCTCTCTGCAAGCTGCAGCTCAGCTGGGCCTATGGGTATACCCCCCTGCATCCCACCCCCCAAAGAAAATACAGAGTTGTAAACTCTCTGCCCCTGCTTTAATGATGGACACAAATGACCAGTTTAGCACTTTCATTTCCACACTGGGAACAGGGGGATTAAAATGCCACTATCTCACGGTTGTAATGGTTTTTATGCAGACCCTAGGTAAACACTACACTAGTCAACAAACCACTGTTAATAAAAATTACTAATTAAATGAGAGCCAGTGGCTCGCTCTATTGACGTAAGTATTTATAAGCTTTTTCTGCTTTCTTGTATTTTCTAAGGCTCTGTATCATTTCATTTGCTTTTGCTCTCTGCTCCTGCTTGTGCTTCTAATTATTGCTTTATATTCTGTTGTTGTTGTCGTTGTTTTAACCACCCTGAGTCAACATAAGGAACTGCCTTATATCAAACCCATTCTTTTCTCGAAAGAACTTCTCCAACACAACATTTTGGAGATAGTAAGGAATAACATACCTTTCTTAAATCCATATTTTGCAGTGTGTTACTAGCCAAGATAGTTTATATACTTTGGGATAAGCTTTCTTTGGGATAACTTTTTTTTGTCTATATCCTTAAGAAATGGGCCCTGAGTGAAAGGAATTTCTATTCAGCTGAGCTTATCTGTATTAATTCAGTATATGCAGTTGTCGAGCAGACGAATAAAAGTATCCAAACTGTAGCTCATCAGGAGACTCCATTGGACGCAGACTCCATCCCATCATGCTTCTGCAGAACATGCAGACCATCATGCTTTAATTACTAGCATGTACTATTAATTCTTTGCAAACCCAGACTGGATGTGGCACACAGGACTGAAATGGCACACAAAAGCAGAAGGATGATTATGTCAATTGGAGTGCCATATTGCTTTATCCCTCAAAAGACTCCTGTTTGATAATGAGGTCTGAGCAGCATGTCAGAAGAAGATGATTCCTTGGCAGATCATACCCCAAGGAGGTGACACTGCTGATGGTTGTTGTGGAAGCTAGACTTGCACTAAAACAAATTCTCTTGGTCTCCCATATGCTATGTGCTATCCAGCCTGCCTTTCTGCTCAGATACTCTGAGAGGCTGACAAGTCCCATGGCTTCCACCTGTGCAAGGTTTTGTTCTAGAAGGTGCCAAAGTCAGTTACCACCTTCACATCATGGCCCTGTGTGACTGCAAAAGGGAAACCCAAGTTTTCATCAGAAGATGTGCTTTGCAGGCTGATCTTCAGTAAGCACTGGATGGAAACACTGAAATATTGTTGAGCCAATTGTTTATAGCTTAAACAACATTTAATGGAAGTAAATATGATGTAGAGCCTGTGCCCTTGAAAGCTAATTTAAGTTCTCTTGGTTCTGGTTACGTTTTAAACTTTTCGGCTGTGGTGAGGGGACAAGCACTTGCAGTATGAAATGTAAGGGCTGAAGCCTGATTAACACTGGTGATTTGAAGGAAGAGTTTTCACAGCCCATCTGGAAGTCATTTATTCCCGCCCAGAGGTACCACCAAACACAGAGCTATTCCAGAAATAAGCAGTCCCAAAAATGGTAGTCCTCAAACTGAAGAGACATGCAAGCACTAACAATATTCTAAAATAATAACTCCAAAGAAATGCCAATTAATGCAGAGCAACTTACATTCCCGAGGGAGATTTCAGGTGTGAACACACCAAGAATTTACTGCTGGATAACAAATTACCAGGTGTCTGCTAATCCGTGGCAACTGTCCCTGCTGATTCTCACTGTGGCATATGTGGGATAATTTGATGTCTCCACATCCTCTATGGAAGATGAGAGAGGTCTATGTTAATATAAACGACTGCAGATTTGTTACAGCCTAAGAGTAGTCAATGTTGAGAGTTGTCTTCTACCTATGGTAACTGGTTCTCCTGTGGTTTCTTGTTTCTGCAACTCAGTCTGGATGAGTGTGTAATTGTCTGTATTTTGGCCATATAGGCTTTTCTTACTGCAATGTGACTCCTTCCTTCCTCCTTCCTCAGGTAAGCAAGTCAGTGAGCCCAGTGTTGCTCCTCAATAATGGGACTGTTCCTATACAGAGGGTAAAGGGATAAGCAGACTATCCTCTGGTGAAAAGTGTTTTGAAGACCTTCTGATAACTAACCACCATGTTCTTGATGCTACTATGGCATTCTTCTAAAATGTAGGTCCCATGTGGCCACTGATTTACCTTCTACTTAAGGCTCTACTTGGTCTGTAAGGCCTAAGCACATGCCTTTATTAGAAACAAGGCAGTGAAGAACGTTTGTCAGAAAACCAGAAACTGCACAAATCTAACATGAATTTAGATTTAATTACAAACATGGAACCTGGCAAAGATTAATTGAAACATTTGCCAAGGGCCAATCTAAAGTTTGATGAAATCAAAGGGGGACTTTAAACTGACTTTAGTGGTCTTGGGGTCAGACTGTAAGGCAAATTGGACAAGTTTTGAGGTCCCTAGGTCAATGGATTTTATTTTTTTTTTAAACAAACCCACATCATGCTATTAGTTTAAAAGACATTTCAGCCATCAGCCACAGAAATCATTTGGTACCAGTTCAACAGAAACTGGATCAGCTCCCATAGACCATGGAGTGCAGTTTACAACACCTGGCTCCTTAAGCATTATACCTTCCTGGTGGAAATGCTTGTCTCTATGGCAAGGGGGCAAGGGAGAAGCTATGTATTGGGCACTGGTGGGTCTCAGAGTCACAGACCTCACCTGGGATGACCCATGGCAGGGCACTCTCAAGAGATGGCCCTTGCTGATGTTGCTCTCCACCGCAGAAGGCAGCATCCTGAAGACCTAAAGGGCATGACACAAAGCCCATCATCTCTTCCCCTGTGTGTTTATTTGAGAGAACGGGTGGGTGGGTTGTTTATTTTGTGGGGAGGAGCCTTTTCCTTTTGACTCTTGGGAAAAAAGGAACCGCACTGTGTATGTTTACTGAAAGTCTGATGTATTCCCTGAGACATGGCACATCCTTATAATTCAGGGTGGAGAAAAAATAAGAACAGAAAGAAATGGGCTGTGAGAGCAGCAGAGACAGTGTGTGTGCTTGTGTGCACTCAGCCAGCAAGGGGAATGGCACTGACATGCTTCTAAGGAAGGTCATCGCATAGACCATAAATCTCAAACACTTAGAATTTGCTTCATTCATCTTCGTTAACTCTTTTACAAGAAGTTCAGCAACTATCAGAAAATTTTGAAATTATTATTTATTTATGGGGCCCTGCAGCTGTTCATGGCTAATTATGTAAAAGTTTGATGTGGCCAAACACAGCATGGCTTGGCCTGAGCATGCCTGTGAGGGGTCTTTAATAGGGTTACTGGTGCCTGCAGTGGTCACAAGAGCAGGGGCTGGGGTGGCCAGATGAATGGCATGGACATGGCCAATATGAATCCCCAGGGGCAGCACAGTTGAGAGTTCCCTTTGCCTGGGCAGAGCCAGGCATCAGGGCAGGCAGAGAAGGAGAAGAGTCTTCTGGGGGGGAGCACCAGACATGTTTAATGAGTCAAGCCCTCCAAAACTCTTTTGCTTAGAGAAGAGGAAAGAGTTTTTCCTAATTAATCACAATTAATATAATTGGAACTTCTAATTTTCTTCCTATCCATGTCTCTACCTTCAAGACCTTCATTTATCTTAACACCTATTGCCATACTTAATTACTTTCAGTGAGCCCACCACAAAGAATACATATGTTATTCTCTTCAATGATCAGTTGCATGAAAACATTAGGAAGAGGCAAACTGACCACACTAAGCATTCGGTCAAATTCCAGCTCTGCAATTAACTTGCATGATGACCATGGCAAGTCATTTCACTTTGCTCTGGGCTGTTTTATTCATACAGAAAATGGAAATAGTAAGCTGATCCATATGGGACTGTACTACTCCAGTCCCAACTAAGATAATAGAAATTTGGCTTTGCTTAGCTTTGCTTGGCTTGGAAAGTCTTTTTGGAAATGTAAACTTTATTGTTTTGAAAGATCCTTGTTAATCACACAGGGAAAATCTATTGTGTTGTTTAAATAAGCAAACTAAAGTGAGGAAAATAACTGCAGCTTCCTCAACAATCGAGAAGCAAATTCTGTAGGCCTATGTTTATAGCATGCAGAGCATCCTGATCCACTTGGGAGCATGCTTTCCACCACTGCCTCTCTTTCCACTACAGCACTAGACCACTTCCTTCAGAAAGTCCAGGTCCACCAGAGGTCAGAGAGGACCTTGATCTATAAGAAGCTTAGTTTGCAATCCAAGATCTCCTTCCTAAGCAGTTGGACATTTTATATCAGTCTTTGCTTGCTAACTAGGAGGATTAATGGCCAATTTCATCTTCTGCTACCAACCCCCGACTGTCATGCTTGACTGCCTCCATTTCTAAGACCAAGGGGCTAGAGACATCTAATGGCAACTGCATGCATAGCAGAACATCTTCCCCTCTAACAGGCTGTCCTGTAAGAGAGCGTCCCAATATTTAACTCTTTCAGTACCTCAGGAGCCTTATGTGCACAAGACCAGTGAAATGACAACAGCTTTGTGAATGTGCGACATAATGGAATCCTACTAGAAGGGAAAAGCAGAGATGGAGATTATTCTGGGGCAGAAAAAGGGCAGTGTTCAGTGAACACATTCAAGACTTGTTCAGGTGCCCGTATGTTGCTGGACACCTTGGTTCTGTTCTCCTCTTCCTTGAAGAGTGGAAGAACTACTTAAGCCAGGAGAGGTGCATGAATGAGTTACTATAGTCTTCTTGACAGTATCTTCACACTGGAAAAACACTACACTGAAAAAAAAATCCCATAGGGTCTTCCGTGGAAAAGAAGGGGATTGAAAAGAGCAAATCCCTGTAAATTAAGAAAGGGAAAATAGACTAGGTTGAATGAACAAATGCCCTTTGTTCTGTCTTCAGGGTGCTCTGTGCCCCGAGTGAAAGCTACAAATTCCTGAGTGTAGGCTCAGGAACTGCAGTGTTTCCTGTCTTTGCTGAATGGGGAGAAATAGGTGTGGCTGAGCAATCAGGTAAAATGCACCATAACAAGTAAACCTTCAAGCAGATGCTCAGCAGTTGGGTGGATTACTGTCCTGTCTGGAAGGGTCCTCAGGCATTAATGACACAGATGATTACTCAGGCAGCATGAGAGATTTGGCATGGAATTCAGAGAAGAATTAGCAAAGACAGTGATATATATACTGGCATAACATGTAAGTCCAGAAGCCCCAATTTTGTGGGGAGAAAACCAATCCAAACCAAACTAAACCAAACCCAAACCCAACTCAAACCAACCAATGAAAACAAAACAAAACCAATCCCCTTCAAAACAGGCTAGATAAATAAGCAGACATCAAACAGGGACATAATTCTGAAATACTGAAGGCCCCTACCTTTTACAGAGAGAACCCCTTATTTGTATAGACCTGAGTCCTGACCATCAGTGAGTGTGTGAAATGCCTGGGGATTTCTAGGCATGCTGCAAGTGCTTAGGTCTTCTCTGCTAGCAGAGGTGGGGCAGTGGCTAGAATGGGGCACTGCAGAGTCTGGCCCTGATTGTGATCTGGTCCCTGTCACTGCAACTTTTCTGTTCCTAAGATGAGAACAGTGATACTCCATGTAGTCCCCAAGGTAGCTGTGAGACTTACCAGGTGAGTCATGGAGAATCTTACTCAGCACTGGCAGTAATTCTCATCTGTCCCTTCCCCTCCTGGGGTTGTTCTCATCTCAGAGACTTCAGTGTGGGCAGAGACAATCCAAATTCTTCCTTGAAAGAGCCCAAAACTTAAACTGATGGCCACAGTGGAAAGCTGTGGGCAGTTGCTCTGTAAACCACCAAGAATCTCACCTGTCAGCCTACTAAACAGGACTCTAATTGAGTCCTAGGGCACTATAGGATATGCAGCTGAAAGGCAGAGAAGCAAAGTCCAGGAGCAGCTATAAAATACACTACAACTAAAAAAAACACCTCAGCCCCCAAACAACATTAACCCTTGAAGTTTTTAAACTACAGCTAGGGCCACCATGATCCCAATCTGGCAGAAGCATCCATCCATGCCTTCCCCCAAGGGTGGCTAAGGGGGTAGCAGGGAGCAGAGTGGGAGGGCAGCATCCCTGCTTGACAGAAGGTCAAGCTCTTCCTCACCAGCTGTGCTCCTCTGATGGGTGTGAGGCACTGTCCTTTCCCTCCCTGTGTGTCTAGTGGTGGTGTCCTTTCTGTCTGAAAGAACATATGAGGCCTGAATGCATGGTTTCCTGCAGCAGAGGTTTTTGAGGAAGCTGTAACTGTCACAGCTAGCCATGACAGTTAAATGAATAGTGCCCAGCACATCTGGATTCACAGTGGTGTTACAGCCCAGCTCTTCCTGACACATAACACAGAGTCTGCTCCTCCAAGGCTGCTCAGAAACGATGTGGTGAAACAGTGGTGTGACAAAATGCAAGAACATGTTTGGTTTTGATTTTATAACTTGCAATGACTTAGCATTGGTAACTTTTCTGATATCTGGTTATATGCTCTCTGTGGGAAGTTTCATGGCTTGTGCAAGTACCATTGAATTCAGTGGCTTTGTGTCAGTTTACACTCAGTGCTGGATCCTGGATTGTGAAAGGGTCCTTTAATAGGTACAGCTGTAAAAACATATCAGCTACTTCTCTATGGGCCTGGTGTTGGGGTTTTTTTGGTTGTGTTTTTTTTTTCTGTTAATTTTTTTTTTATTATTTGTGTGTATTTGCATATTTGCAGAAGAATGGAATTTCAGACCAAAGGAAGCCATTTTCCAGTTCAGGTTGAATTTGAGAAATATTTATGATCTAATAAAAAAAAAAAAAAAAAAAAAGGAATGTTGAAATTTTGGCATATCCAAGCCATTTTGCTATTTTCTGGGGAGTGACCTTTGGTCCATGGTGGCTTATTGGATAAAATGCAATCCCAGAGTGTGGGACACTTATATATATATAATGCTTATCTGCTTATTTTGGAAAAAATATACAACCAGGCTCTTCTCCCTGCCAGGCACAGCTCTTAGCCACCAAGTAGTGCATAGGGATGTGCTCTCCATATCCTGGCAGAGCTACTGCACTCAGCAGAAAGAGACCCTTGAACATCCATTTTAACTTGAGAAAGAAAAGGACTTTATAAGTCAGTAATTAAGACAGTCATTTGTTGGTCCAAGTTCTGGAGAGCTCAAAACCTCGACTCAGTGTGCTGCAGGTTACTGTGGATAGTGCTCATGGGGTTTGAATCAGGGGACAGTCAGACAAATGGCTTTCTGCAGTGCAGATGATCAGGCTAAGGTGAAGAGAGGACAGCTTCTCTTCTATAGATTTATAAGAAGTGTCTAAGTCTTGTGATCGTCTTCTGTTTTTAATCTTCATTCTTATTTAAAAAAAAATAAATAAACTTTTATTATTTTTTTTTTTAAAATGACTAGTTCAATCTCAAGTATTTTTCCTTCAATTTTTGAGCTCTGACACTGCACTGAAAAAGTGAATTTTATTGTAAGCTGAGTCCCACATTCTCCTGCTAAGAGGTGTTCACTGTGCTTCAATAATAAGCTGTCAAATTCCATGGGACCCTACCACCCTCTGCTTGCCTCCTATTGATTTTGAAGCTGAGAACTGCTGTATGAAACTGATAGGCTGGCTGGGTGTTAGCTTGGGTCTTGAGACAATTCAAGGGTAAAATGATCTAATGCGACAATATATGAGAACTCATCATTCAGGGTATTACCATTCTTGACTAATTGCCAGTGCCATGACACTGGCCTTCTGTCGATCACAGCCAAGGAGAAGGCTGACATAATATCTCAATAGACACACACAACTACCTAATCTGAAGCTTGCAGTAGACTTAATGACCATAAAGAAGATTTCAGAAAGAAAAAACAAAACAAAAAAAAAAGAGGCAGTGTCTATGGGAAAGGATAGATAATAGTTGATTCAGCCAGGCTTCATTAGTGGAGAAAGATGGCTCGCTGTGGGGTGAAAAGAAGCCCTGGTATTTTCTTCAGCTGGAGTCTTTTTGATCTTAAGCATGTCTTGAGATTTTGGGTTGCCTTCTTAATCTTAAAATGATTTTTAAAAATCCTTTTCAGAAACAGACTGCCCCAGTCTGTACCCTACTCCCTGCACCTGGACACTGGACAAAGATCTTAGGGCTTTCAGGAAACAGCACATTTGTCAGCATGCAGCCCCCAGCCAAACAAAGGGCTGGATTCATGAATGCAATATCAACCATGGAAATGTTCCACCCCTGCCCCTCCCCAGACTCTGACTCAATCTGTTGAAACAAGAAATGAATTGTCATTGGATTTTGCAGCCTCTGAGGATCCTCAGCAGATCAATACATGTTGATGGTCTGTAGATTGAATGAAACTTCAAAAGAATCACAAGAATTTGAGCTTAGATTGCAAGCTACTTTTTGGGGGTTTGACTCTAATAAGGAGAAGTAATACAAAGCTGCTCCTGTAGAGATGAGAGGCAGTCTCTGCAGTAAGGAAAGGTAAGTGTGCAGCGAATTGCAGTCAAATCTCACTTTGCTCCCACACAGCAGCACCACTCCAAAATTTCCCTCACCCTGGAGAAGCACGGTACCCTTTTGACAGGAACGTGGTGTTCGTTAATGGTGTTTGCTCCGCCTGACATGACATTTAAAAGCTCTAGACCTGTACCACATTTATTCACTGTTGTCATATTCAGCAAAACATTTAAGCAATTATTCAGCTTGAAGCACCTAAGCAGTCCCACTGTCAACAACAGGACTTCTCAAATGCTTAAATGTATGCACGTGTTGAAATACCTTGCTGAATCAGGACTTCAAGCCCTAATAGCCTGCTGAACCAGAGTGATCATTCCAGTCTTTACCCCTAGAGCCTTACAAAGACTCCTTGCATGTGACATATACAAATATTTTTAGTTAATTGGATAAAATTGTATATGTACACTGAGTGACCTCTGAGAGTTCTGAAAATTAATTATGCCGGTGTCAGCCTGCATACCCATGTCTATGATTAGTCACATCCACCTATAGGAAATGTGGCACTGTTATCAGATATGCTCTGTGATCTGTCCTAAAGGCTGGCACATCTCCAGCTCCGGGCGGCTTTCCTCCACAGTTGGCACGCCGAGCAGCGGAGCTACCTGTGCTAACTGATGAGCAGACAGACATCTTCTGCACTGCCATTTTTAATGTGTTTCACTACATACCCCTTTCAAAGACTAATAATTTCCGCCGGGCAAGAATACTGTCAGTCTGGCATCAGATAAGTTCTCAGGCAGAGCTGTACCCTGCATTGCCTATTTTATCTAATAAAGACTTTTCCATCTCTGGTCTACTGCTTATAATTTAGCCTTCATAAACTGACTTGCCAACACCGTTGGCTGGACAGAAAAAAAGCAAGATGCTGACGTATCTTCAGACTCCTTTCAGCTGACATAAACCATCCATTGTCAAAATGGGGTAAGTAGAGGAGAAAACATTCTGGAAATTAGAAAGTGAATTTCAATGTGCCATCCTCCTGTCCTTCCAGTGCTGTGACAAGAAGCAATGCTTTGGTCATTCACATGCTGACACAAGATAACAGTTAGAGGTTAGAGCTGAAATGAAGTTTGAGATTAAGGTTTTGTTGTTTTTTTTTTGTCAGGAGGGGAGTAGCTAACTGAAACCTTTAAATGAAAACAGGGCTGTGAATAACACAGGTAGCATCAGAAGCATCATAATTTGTTTCCTCAGATGTAAGAACAGCTTTACAAAGGTGTTTATTCTCCCCTCACTTTGTTCCTTTCTTCAGCTAAGGTTGGTGCCACGTTGCACATACAACAGCAGCACCTTCCCAGGCAGGCTGCAGCAGCCTCTGTCCATGGACATACATGGAGGCCCGGCAGTGCACAGTGATGGTCCTCAGATACTTGATGAGTACACAGTGAACATCTTCTGCAGACGATATTGGCAGCAGCTGTCAGGAGATAACTGAGCATTTCTTAACATCCCAGGGTCCCATGTCCACCATGGGCTGGGTGCAGGCAGGGAGGGAGGGAGCAGACCTTTCATCTTTGTATTTGGCAGCCTGGTGCCCACATGCAGTTTGCATTTTCCACTTCGCCTTAGTTCAAAAGAGCATTAGTACGTGTGTTGCTAATGAGATAAAGCAGCCAACAGCCTGCTGTGTTGGCTTAGGGAACAAGCATGGCTTTTACCACTCCAGCTCTGCTAGTGCTGAGTTAAGGTGACATCTGCCTTGGCACACACAGGCCCATGGAGAGGTTTGTTCCTCTTCTGCCTGTTGTCCTTGCTGGTGCACCTGAGGCAAGAGGTGCCTTCCCTCTGTCAGACCACTGCGTACTACTGTCCAAATTCCGCAGACACTTAGGAAAACACATGAGACCCCACAGAGGAATGCCAGCAGGTTTCTTGAAACAAAGGTATTCATAGACACGTCTGCTTAACCAAGACCTAGAGTGCTCGTGTTCTGGAAAATAAGTACCAGCTCCTAGCTGCTATAGCTGTTAATCATGCTTTGATAATTTTCTCTAAAATTAAGTTTAGTAACAACTAAAATTTTTCAAGAGTTTCCTTGGCAGCAGCTTATAGAAGGTGCTACCTAGGCATGCTGGAAAAGAAAATAAAATTATACTATCAGACCTCTGGGAGAAATAACAGCTTGGATTTGTTAATTTTGGACAACATCTAAATTCTTCTGCTGGCACGGTTTTAAACTATAGCCCTAAAATGCATCTCCTCATACTTTTACCGCAGCGATAAGAAAATTGGCTAAAACCCAGTAATGCCTCTTTTGGATCCTAATGTATCTTTTCAGTCTCATTTGTTTAGTTTAATGAAAAAATAAAGTTAACATGGCCCTATTCCAGTTCTAGTAACAATCTCCTGTGTTGGGATAATAAACTAATCATGCCAGAGGTAGGTGGAATGCCTCCACTGCAGGGCAGAACCATCATCTGCTCAACAGCCCTCAGCAATGTGCAACTTCTCCCTTCTTCTCCACATTTAGGATATAACAAACATGCTAACAAGGCAGAGCTGGGTCCTGAGGACCTCCCCAGGTGACCTAAGGAGTGCTGTGGGACATGGGCTATGCAGGGATTGCCAGGACAGGTATGTAGACTGGTACCTTTGAGGCCAGCACACCCACAGGTGGCTTTTCCAACCTCCTTAACTCTTGCCACACTGGAATGCCACAGGCTGAATAAAGACAATTTTATAGAATTTTGAGGCAACCAGAAAACACCTTTCAACCCTAAAATTTGAGTGTTTAAAGTGGAATTTCTTTTGCCCATAATACAGGCAGCAGAGAAAGTAGGGGTGTTCAGATGAAAGTAAATAAACACTTTTTATTTCATAATCATAGCATGTTTGCTAGGTATTTGATAGCTGGGTTGAGGCTTTAAAGTCACAGAATTATAGAATGGCTTAGCCTGGAAGGCATCTTAGAGATCATCTAACCTAACCTCCCCTCTATGGGCAGGGGTGCCTCTCAACTAGATTAGATTGCTCAAGACCTCATCCAGCCTGGCCTTGAACACCTCCAGGGACAGGGCATCCACAACCTCTCTGGGAAATAAATTCCAGAGTCTCACCACCCTCCTACTGAAGAATTTTTCCTAAGATCCAACCTAAATCTATTTTCCCTCAGTTTAAAACCATTTCCCCTCGTCTTATCAATGAACACTCTTGTGAAGAGTCTCTCTCCAGCCTTCCTGTAGGATCCCTTCATGTGCTGGAAAGCAGCTATAAGGTCCCCCTGGAGTCTTCTCCAGGCTGAACAGTCCCAGTTCCCTCAACCTATCCTCATAGCAGAGGTGCTCCAACCCCTGGATCATCTTTGTGGGCCACCTCTAGACTTGTTCCAACAGATCTGTGTCCCTCTTATGGTGGAGACGCCACAACTGCACGCAATATTTGAGGTGGTGTCTCACAAGAGCAGAGAAAAGGGGGAGAATCACCTCTCTTGACCTGCTGGTCACTGTCCTAGCATACATCCTAGGATGCAGTTGGCCTTCTGGACTGCATGAGCACACTGCTGGCTCCAGTTGAGCTTCTCCTCATAACATGTTACTTCAAGATGTGGCTTGGTTGCAGCCTAGACACGAATGCATAATACTGTCTTTCAAGGGCCCAATTAGATTCGGTATTTCATGTAGCTATTCCATGAAGTGTGAAATTATGCTGGTGTATATTGATACTTTAGATGCTATTTCTTAGCCCAACAACAGTATTTTTCAGAGGAAAGAATGCCCATAACTTGGGGTACAGCTAAAATACTGAAAGCTGTAATGATTTAATTTCAGCAATTCAAAGACAGTGAAAGATTTTGTTCAGACTTTCCTGAGATGGAAAAGAAAGAGGTGGTAGAAATTCTTTTATCATCTTAACTGCAGAGGTTGTGACCGAAAGTATGTTCTCATTTATTGTGTATACAGCTGTAATTAAATCACTACAGCTTTCAGAATTTTAGCCATACACAAAGTTGGGATAAAAATTCACAGTGAAAGAGAGAACACCAGAAGAAAGCAGACACTAAAAATAACTAGATGCAGCCACAAGAGAGTTTCTTTTCTTTCAGAGAACTTGAGCAAAGCAGGACACGAAGCACACTGTGCCATGCTGGTGCTGCTGGCACTGCCTAGAGGATCACAGTGCTGCTGATGTGTCCCACTGGCCACATCTACCAGTTAATAAAACAGAAGTCCAATCCCATCCGTGACCAAAACTTAAGAAAAGAGCTTGGAAAATCTCCATTTTCCCAGGGAATCTAGAACTCTTTCTTGATGAGTGCCCCAAAGAACATAAGCTCATTTTAATTGAAAAACACACCCACAATGTCAGGAAATTGGCAAACTCATTATGGAAATTAAAAAAAAAAAAAAAAGTAAAGCTAACCCTCAGAGCAGGGCTTTGCTATAAATGGATGCATTGATCAAGTCACATACTTGTTTGGAGACACATTCATTGTAGCTGGTTCCTGCTGTGCTTCTGGCCAAAAACACAGTCAGGCTTCTGGGGAATTAGGTGAGGATTTGGGCAGGATGGCAGGGACACTGGCAGTATGAGAGATGTCTGTCTCCTGACTCAGCAGCACCTGGTCAAGCAGGATCTGTCCATCCCAAAGAGCAGCCACCTACCCAAGACAGGGTATGAGAGCAAGCACAGAGTGTGACTGTGGCAGAGTCACAGCCACACTGCAATGAACCAGTAGCCCAGCTCCTGCCCCACCCGGTGGGCTTGGATTTGGGTGAGTACAGCTTCTTTCCCAGACTGTGAACCCTGGACAGTCCCAGATTCCATACTCATATAGTGTCAGATTGCTGCTGTTCTAGTCCTTAGTGGATGTTCAAGGCTTGAGGGAAGAAAATGCTGTTGTTGCTGCCACCATGCCTATAAAAGCACCAAATATTGAGTGATCTCTCCTCAGCACATGGGAGAATGGAATGAACAGGTGATGTGTGTGTTCAGAATGGGGGGATCATCCTTAGGGATATACTGTTTGTCTAGCAGTGAAATTTGCTCTGTGGGCCAAGGACAAATGGAAGGTGAGAGGAATTAGCCTGGGAAAGTATCTGACTCATAATACTGACACATTTTGCTTTTCTTGAGGCTAAGCAGTGTTTGGTAAATGTTTTTAACCCTGTCCTCCCACTCCATCCTGTGCACTTCTGTCATGGCAGGTACTAAGCAATCCTGCACGTGTCCTGTTGCTGTTTGCCACAAACCCATCAATACACTTAGGCAAGGAGAAAAGTGTCTAAAACACAACCTGTGATCATTACAGGGAGTAAATGCTCCCAGCACTATTGTATCCTTAAAGCCCCCACTTAGGGAGCTCCTCTCTGGGCATTCAAGTTTACTATGAATTGCTGTGAGCTGACTCTTTCAACACAAGGAGACACATCATACACACAAGGTACTGCATAATGTGCAAGATCTAGAATATGGCAGGGTTATGATGCATATATATATAGGAGAATAGAGAAAATATCCACAGCACGTGTTCTTCAGGATAAAGGTAGGTCTGCCTGTCTCTCTTTACAGAACCCTGTAATATCTGGCCACTGTCAGAGCTGGACATACCTCTGAGTCCTAGGTAGTGTTGTCCTGCAGCATTTCAGATGGTTGATCCAGTACATTCAATTGCATCAATATTTTGCCTGATTCACAGCACTTGATTGCTGCTTTTGGAAGTCATGTTGAGAAACAGTGGGGAAGAAAGCAAGGGTAGCTCTCTCTACCTGCTAGTGCACCGGACCCTCTCAGTTCTACAGCCTGATAAAGCTTAATATCTCCCTTGTCAAGGCAACAATCAAAACCCCATGATAGATATAGATATAATTATTTTGTTCTTAGGTGATATGCGCAATTTGGATGTTTTCTGAATGCAAGGTAATAAGAAAGTGCTTAATGGGAGAAAAAAATAAATCCACAAATTTCTAGCTCACTCAAATGTCAGAAGTAAGCAATAAAACAAATAGGCAAAAAGATTAATGTCACCGCAAAGATGAAAAGATTCCTCACTTCAGGTGGGATGATGGTGTGTGGTACAGAGACCAAACACAGACTGACCCACACAAAGACTAATTAAAAAGTGGTGCATCTGTTTCTATCTTCCATAACCAGTTTAACTTGTAACTGTTGGAGTTCAAATTGCAAATAGTTCATTTTCCCTCTTTGTACTAAAAGGTCTCAGCTTTTCAGAGGTTCAGCTTTCTGGCTGATATTACCCATACTCAGAAGATAAATGATTTTAGGGATCTCTCCACTGAAGTGTCACTCAGAAGACTTTCTCTTTGTTAACTATTCTCCAGCTAAACCAAAAGTATGATGCTTTTCTCAATGTTATGAAAGTAGTCTAATTACCTGTTTCCAATCTGGTTTCTGAAGGCTGGGTGAACTTTAGCAGAAACTTGGCACACAGATTTAGGACTAGTCATGTGCTGAAGTTTGGGAGGTGATGAGAATTCAGAGATGTTACAGGAAGAAAACCCCTGCTAAGCATGTTCACTAAGGATGACTTTCTACCCTTTCTATGGCAAAACCCACAAAAGTGATTAGGGGAAAGTGAAAACCTCCTCTGTGAACTTGCATGCAGATGCTGTCACAGGACCCCTTGAAGCAAGGCTTGTGTTTTCCACCTGTGTTCTGGCAAATGCAGTGATGGCTTGGGCAAATGTTAGTGAAAACCAGACACGGGCAAATCTTAAGGTTTTCTCTGAATGCATGTTCACAAATAATGCTTTGGAGAGCTCTTGGCTGGAACAAAATCTATCTAGTCAGAATTTCCAGCACATCTAGGGACACTAGACTAAAACAGCAGATGAGTTGGAAAAAAACACATCCTACACACAGAAATGTCATGGGGATCTTCCATGACCCTTCTAGAGATAATGTAGCAGAAATAACTAAGCCCATAATCCTGTAAACTTCTGTACTGGGAATTCCTCATTCCTTGAGCTCTGCCTTAAAATTGTATATGTAGGATATTGCTGTAAACTGGGCAGCACTGATACATTAATTGATCAGACAGGATGTGTTCACTTAATGCTCCAGTGCAGGCTTCCCATTTGTGTACCCTGTCCTATGTTCCAGTGGCATTTTAATTTTCAGCAAATTTCAGCAGAATCACTGTATTTGCTTAAACCTGTGCATGTGTGACAAAGCCATTCATAGCCCATCTGCTGTGGCAGCCTCAGTCATGTAGAATGGACCCCCATTAGTCCTAGGTGTTGGAAGCAGAAGGAGGGATCTCCCGTCACGCGTGCAGCTCAGGACAGGGGTGGAGAGACACTGGGGAATTGTTATCACCAGCCACTGAGGCACGTGATTCAGAGGCGACGTTTTACATGCCTCACACATGCATATATGTATTTTACCTCATTATTGGCCTCAGCTGTACTTATTGTTACCAATTTGTGTCCCAGTGCTATTTTTCTAGGCAGCCTCAGTGGGAGAGACTTGTGTGCAGAGCAATATTTGCATTTCTGCAAGCATTTACGGGTATCCATATTGTTAATACGCCCATAAACAGGATGCCATTCATATTTAAACAGTGCTTTTGGAGTCAGATGGCATCACAGCCGAGGGAATGGAAATGCTCTGATTTGTATCATTTATCTCAGTGGAGGCTGCTTCCTTCACATATTCGGATTTCTGCAGAGCCTCTGTAATAAGGCAGTTATATTCACATAGGATGAGACACTATGCATTTAATAACCCTTGCTTCCTCTGCCAAAAGCCTAATAAGCTTTCTTTGCCAGTTGATCTTTACAGTCACTCGCCCCTCCGTTTTTACCAGACTACTGTGCTTCCTTTATACTTCAGATCTTTTCTTCTTTTTCATTTGCATATATTCAAGGCCCTAAAGAAAAACAGCTCCGCATTAAAAGGCTATTACAGAAATATATGCTATTTAAGTAACAATGGAACATGTTTTTCATTGAGAGGAAAAATAAAAAGAGGATATTTTAGTTCCACATAAGATTTAAAAGGATGTCACATGATTTTCAGTACTTTGGATCCCAGAATTTTCCTGGAGTTTATTGCAGCTTCTGCTTTAGTCAGTTCGTCTCTTTTGCAGAAATAGGACTGTAACAGGACTCTGTGTGTTCAGAAATGCAACCTCTCTCTTCATCCGAGGCTTTCCCCAAGCACCAAGGACCTGATGCTTCCCTATACTGCACCCTCTACCATCATTTTGCTGGTGGTATAAAGCAGCACTGGTTGTGCTGGACAGCATTTTACACAGCCTTTGTCAGGCTGTAGAGGGCCCAGATCTGCAGGGTCCATCTAGGTATCCAAAACTTTTCCATTCCTACAAGTCACAGCCATGTCAGACAGGATGCTTTTCCAGTGCCTTTACAAGATAAAGCACCAAAAGGGTATGCATTTGCAAAAACACATGGTGAAAAAAATATGGTCACACAAACAGCCTGCCCCCCCCAAGGCTATGGGCACTTATCTGTGTGCTCATGGGTTTTCAATATCACCCCCTCCATGGCTTTGATTGCCAGGGCTGAGGCAGGTCTTGTCACAACTGCCTGCCATGGCCTTCTGCTCACAGTCACTGTCACTCAGTGGAAATCCCTGAGTGGGACGGGTGTCGTCTCTACAACTTGCTCAAGGCACAGCCCTGCAACTGGACCTAAGATCACACTCCTGCCCAAAGGATGCATGTTCCCAGTGCCCAACCCCACTGGTGGTTCTGCTGACCCTGCAGCTGAATGGAGTGAGAGCTGGGTGCTGATGGAGCTGAAAGCTCCACGGCAAAAGGAGAAAAAGATCCTTTTTCACCAGGTCAGCAAGACGACCTTGTCCCACCCTGCAATGAGGTGACACAAGCACATGGCTGAGAGAAGTGGTAACTCTCCCTTTATTTAGTCCATTAGTCATTGGTTCAACTCAGCTGATTGCAAAGTTGTATTTTGAATTTATAGCCTAAGCACTAATTTAAACTGCTGTCAGGTTTTGGTTTGCTTTAGCACCCACGGCTGGCAGCCACAGGGACTTACCAGTGCCTCTGCTAGGGGACATGGTGTTCCGAGAGAGAGAAGAGCAGAGGATGGCAGCAATATCTGCACCTGCTGCTTATCCATCTTCTCTCTTCTTTCTCTGGGAGGGCTATTTATAACTGAATCATCTCAGTGACCCGACATGTCAGAGTGCAGCTTCATAAACAGTTGTGTCAGTCAAACAAGGTGAAAGAAAGCTGTGAGGACACAGGGACAGGGAGTCCCTTACGCCAGCTTCACCACAGGTGCCACCGTGCTGCAGGGGCCACTGCTGACAACACGAGGGCTCTGGGGAGGTTCAGGAAGGAAGGGGCTTCCCTCTTGCATTTGGTTGTATACATGTGGCATTAGCCATTCCTGTCAAGACTCAAGCTGTTTTTCAGGCAGGAGCTTTGCTTTTGTCTAGGGTCTGTGAAAGATTGAGCAGAATACATGAAAAATCCTGATGTTTTCCCTAGTGAGACAAGAACTAATGCTCTGAGAGGAAGGAGGGGTTGGCTGCATTTTCAGCATATATTTTTTTGCCATTGACTGAAGAGGTGACTGCTTTATAGGTGCGAAAATGGGAGGCAAGGGACAACAAACTATTGCTTCCATCCCTGTATTTTAGAAAGCAGTAGACAAACTAAACAGGTTTTGAATGCAGGACAAAACGTTCCCCCAACAGAAATGCTGAGGATTGGGACTCTCCCGTGCTATTCTCATGAGGGAACAGAATGGATTAAAAAAAGAAACCCTAAGCCCCTAGTGAGATATTTACTAATTTTGTGCATGAAATAGCAGAAACAAACGATTCCTCCATCTTTATCCAAGAATTTCCATAGCCTATTTTTACTGGGTATCCGGGGCAGACTCATGGATAACCGCACTTCATCATTCTACCAGAAAGCTCATTCAGACTGAAACTTGGACTATTGGTTTTTAATTTTAACACAGTTTTTCATTTTGATAGCTCTTCTGCCTGACACGGAATTGCCACGCTGCAAATTGAATACAATAAAATTGCTAATCAGCCCATTAGAATATGTTGATGGCATAACGTCTATTAGCTGTTGAATAATGTCTTCCTCCGATGTATTTTGAATTAAGTCTGCATGATGGCAAAATTAATTCAGATAAGTGTACCGGCCCATAAATACAATGTGCACATGCATGCACAGCCTTCTTTTGGAAATCCATACAACTTTTTAACATGGTGACAATCCTGTACAAATTACAAGGAAAGAAAATGTATCTTTGGATAGTGAAATAAGTAATTAAATACAAAGAAATTACCCATGAAGTAAGACAGGCTACAGCAGGTTGTTCTGATCACGTGCCTTTCATGGGAACACAAAACCTATTACAGGCTCCAATCTCACATCATAGCGAATTTCTTTCCCTTCAATGCTTCTTACCCCAGGAATACTTCCCACATTTTATGTCCCCAACAGTTAAATCAAAACACTCTTCTGCATCAACATTTCCTTACATCATTTTCTCCTGCTTTTTCCAGACTCTTGCCTGACAATTTCTTAGGTCATTAATTCTTATATGCAGAGGCCACAATTTTTTTCAGCAGAAGAGGACCCCTTAGCCTGCTTCTTATAAGGTCTTGTTGCTACTCCAGTGCAAGTCTTCCCTTGTTTTACTATTGCAAAGACCCACAAAATGAACTTCTTCTCTTGGTTGCCCCTTCTTGGGGAAAGATAATTTCCTGAACTGGCAATTTCCCCTGTCAGCATCCTCTGGTGCTGCATCCTGAAGGCCTGGAAGCTACCACATCAAAAATGCCTTTGTCTAAAAGTGAAAATAGACAGAAAGCAGCAGCAAATCCAAAATTTGTCTTATATGTTTAGCATGCCCTGCTAAAAGCTCCTAATCATTATTAAATAAGAATAGTTGAAGCTGATTTGGACAAATTTGTCCCTGTCCACACACAGAGGTCCTTTATATGCATCAGGGCCAACCTTTGTGGTAATCTTCTAAAGAAAGATATTTGTTTTCTTGTAAAGCCCTATAATCTGGGGAAGTTTAGTTTCTGATGGGAATCTTGGGGTTTTAAATGGGTCAAAATCCAGACTTATCCAGCAATGCATAATAAAAACATAATAAAGAAACTTCCCAATAAAATGATACAGCCCACTGTGAGAGCAACTGTGGTCAGAATCCTATTGACAGTTTGATTTTCAAGTATTGGAAATGATAGTCCAGGAGGACTTGTAGCCTTGGGTATTTGAGAAAAATGTCATTAGGCATCTCTTCATCTTTATGCATCTGAATACCTTCAAGGATGAGGTTCTTAATACACCTGAAGTTTGTACAAACCAGTGACTAAGTCACTTAAGGCACAGGTTTGAGAGTAATCTACTTGCAAGAAACATTAGGACTCTAACATACACAGATAAGAAAAGGAACAATACAGTTGAAATGGGCAAAGATGACTCAGTTCAATCTGAGGACAGTTGCTTTGTATTCCCAGTCAGTTTAAAAATCTTTTAATCTTTCAAGGAAATTATAACAGTGATTCACTGGATCAAAGTTCACAACTTCTCTTTTTATCTAAGTCCTACTTTTGGTGCTTGTCACAGACATTCAAGAACCTCCGGGAAACCAAAATGGACAATTGCATTCTTCTCTCTTTGCCAGAAAGAGGCTGGGTGTCATTAATAATGCTTGAATTAATAGCAAATTTCAGAGGGAGTAAATGTACCCCTGCAGGAAGCCACAGATGAAGAGACAGGATATACATTTCAGTTGGAAGTCCTGCCTGTGCATGGAGGTCTGTGACATTTTCCTGTGCAAAATTAGACATCTGTAAGTTCGTTGCAGCAAGGTGCACGTTATTGTTTTGGTCTTTGGAATCCATAGCTGTGAGGGAGAGGGTGGAAGGTGGCTTTTTGAAAAAGGGAGTGTTGTTCATAATGGAAAGAAATCCATAATTTCTAATAAATGGCTGTAGGTGGTACCCTGCCCTTGCTCTTTTTTGTGCACTATAGGTCTCAGGGCTCCGAAAGGAACCTGAAAGGAACTGGAACACAGGGTGAGGTCTTTTATCAAACTTTGTATTACTGTGGATAACACAGTATCCACATTTTGCTGTATTATGTGAGCAGAGAAGACATGTAGAAAGAAAATAGCTCCATCTTAGTCTAGGTAAGGTCAAAGTAAGGCTGGTAAGTGGAGGGGAAGCTTGGCTTGCAGCCAGGAGCAGCTCACCAAACCTTTGTCTGCAGCCAGGCAGAGGGATTTCATCTCTGCAGCTGAGATCTGGATGATCTTGGAGGTTGCAGTAATTCTATCTGGAAGCAGCAGCTGAGGGGCTACAGTGGGACAAGTGTCCTGGCACTCCAGGGCTGGAGGAATAAGCTGGTTTGAGTTGAACTCAGCCTACACTCCTGGAGCTGCTATAGCTCAGAGGAACCTGCAGCAGTGTGTTTCTGCTCCTTGCTGCTCCTCCATCACCCTGGGTACGTTTCACACAGCAGTGAGAAATCATTTCAGAGCCTGCCTCATGGGTGCCACACCACAGAGGCTTAGAGGACACTATGGTTTCATGGTGGGGGAGGGCAGGGGAGGAGAGGGGGGCATACAGTCTGACACCACTTCTCAGGGGATCGGGAAGCTGAATTGCCCCACGAGCTGGGGCATCTGGTGGTCAGGGCTTTTCCTTCAAGTTGCAGCACATGTCAGGATGAGAGAGTGCTCACTGCCCAGCTGAACTCTGATCTAGAATGAATAAAGAAAATGTCTGAATTTATGTTGTTGCCACTGCATCAGGTAGACACAGAAGTACTTACTACACTGCAATTGACTTGTTACATGCTGCCTTGCTGCAATGATCCATCTACTAAAGAAACAACTCTGAGGACCACTGGTCTTGGGAAAAATGTCAGGGTTATCCCTGCACCTCTTAGAAAGGAGGTGCATCCAGTCTGAGGTAGGATGGTGGCATCAAAAAGAACCCACCACTACTATGAGACTGAAGGCAGCAGTAGCACTATTTAATGACTTATCTCACTTAAGGCTGGTCAAAGTTACTATATTAATCTCTTTCTAAAGTGGACCAGACTGATATAATGTATATCTTTGTAATTTGGAGGCTGTGTAACTGTAATAGTCTGCCAAGTCTCAAGATCATAAACTGAGATAAAAGAGAGCATTAGATAATCTACTCCATCTTCCATCCCTTGCAGCGTCTCCCTCTCTTGAGTCCTAGAAGTACTTTGTTGTATATGTTTTAAGTATTCAAAATGACAGAACTTCTGCTCTTCAGAGACTATCGTGAAACTTATCAGAACTCTCTAGAGGGACTTTTTTGTTGTTATTATTAGTCAGTCTTACATTTTTTTCTCCTTAGAATTAGCTCCACAGTTCCAGTTTCACCCTAAAAAATACTATATTTTGACCTTGGTTCCTTTCACAAGAACCAATGAATTCTTATTAGCATCTTCAGAGGAAGCTGAGAGTGATCTCAGCCAGGATGAGTCTAAGAAGGGAGTAAGGAATGTTACTTACTATAAGGACCTGCCCCATCTACCTTCTAGATGCTAGAAAACATCAAATGCAGCCTATTGCTGCTGCAAGCAAGCAGGCTGGCTGGACATTAGCCATACTGGTGACATTCTGGCAAATTATGTCAGGTTCTCTTTCAAGTAAACTCACAATGAATGCTTTGAGCACATACCTGAACAAAACTGATTGCCAGGCTCCAGAGCCTGGGATGGCAATGATCCATCCAGCTAGTGACTGTCCAGTCTGTGAGCAGCTGCAAACCCCTTCTTGGCCAGTCTTATTCACTGGGTGCCTGAGTCTACCAGCAGGAAGCACCTGCTAGTAAACCAGTGCTTTTTAGTTCCTTTCATTATCCTTCATCTTGCTCCATGCCAAGTTCATCTCTTTCCATAGTATTTACACCATTCAGAAGCCTGTTGTCAATTATTTTGTCATAATCCTAGCTGTCGCTTTGTTGAAATTTACATTTTTCTATTGTGTCCTAAGTCAGTTCCTCCAGTCTCAGCTGAACCAAGCTCAATTTAAGTGACCTCCAGCAGCTATCACTGTAATTATAGCCTTCTCCTTCTGACCCTCTTTGCACACATTTTTATCACAGACTGACAACATTTACTCTTTCTTTTGTAGCTGAACAAGCTGATGAGCTTGAAGTGTAAAAACTGAGGGTCTTTTTGGTATACATCAGTGAGAGTGGGTCTTGGGAGATAAGAAGAAGGAATAGTATATAGCTTTGGTCTCTCTCTGAAGAAAAAACTAATTGAAAAGCAGTGATTTTTCATGCTGTCAAAGAAACTCAATCAGTAACAGGCAAGAAATAATCCTCTTATATAACTGGTCAAATAATAGTATGTCATCAAGGTGCTTTTAACTTTATTAAAATTTGTCCCTTGATAAGTGACATTTTAATTATGTGCTCAGGTAATAAAATAATACATTCCTGAAAACTTATGTCCAACCCATGCATCATTAATGGTCTTAAATTAACCCTGGATGATAGGGTGGAACTTAATCTTAGATAGAAAATACTCTACTGGACATTTTTCAAATACCTGTTTTGGAGTTTTGAACTGATGGTTCAATTTAGCAAAACAATTGATACAGTGACACTAATCTAGACCATAAAATAAACAATAAAGGTAACAAATGTTTTTTAATTTACACCATAATGGTGCCATAATCTAACAAAACTTCAGGTATTTAAGGATTAGACTTTTATATTGCTTAGTGTAAGGATTCCCCCATGGGTTTTGGCAGTCTAGATCTCTAGCTGGCAGGTGGGTCCCAAAGTGATGTATGGAATAAAGCCTGAGTTGGTTGAAGAGGGCTTTGTTTCACCTCCAACAAGCCTGCTGCACCACAGACTGGACAGTTTTTCAGTCCTGTGGAAGAAAAGGCACAAGATGTCCTCAGGGAGGTAGCAAATACCATTTTAATCTTGAGTACAGTTGGATGGAAGGTGGCCTGGAGAGCATGTTTCAAAGTCTGGACTTCAGTATAAACTTGCTACTAATCTGTGAAAAAAGTCTGGGGTGTTTTTTTTCAAGCACTGCTATGAAATAGAGATGTAGATCATATGTTATATAGGCATGAAGAGGTTGGTCTAAAGACAGTATACTTTGACTTGTCTGTTAAATACTTGAATGTACCTGTCTGATAGGAGAGTGATCTTAGGTGATCTGAATTTGTATTTAGTGATCTTTAGAAATATAAGAAGGAATTAAGAAATAAAACCCATCTATGCACAAGATCTTAATCTGTGAACTTTTAAGACTGCTTACTTTTAGAGCAAAATCCCTGAAAAACAAAGAAGAATAAACCGTGCTGGTCACAGAACTTTCTGCAAGTCATCAACTCCAAAGGCATAGCTCCAGAATTCAACCACTGTGTCCTAAACAACATGAGTCTCATCCAGCATATAAATGTCTCTAAAGCATTTGTCACCATAGTATCCGGGCTGTGCACATAGATTTTTGGGATACAGTGGAATCTGTCCAGAACTGATGATCAGTTTCCCATTTATCTGCTGTGCTGCCCTTTGGCTTCACCACTAAAATAATGGAAGTTACTCAGTGATCAAAGGCATGTCATTCACAAATGTGGTGTCCTGATGTGGTTTTGATGCCACCATTCAGGTAAGATTTACAAGAGTTTAGATCTTTTTTTTTCTGTAGCTCCCCAAACATTTCCCAGGAGTTGCTCCATTCATACCCTGCTGCTCCCAAACATCTAATTCGGGTATCAACAGCCCCAGGAGTAAAATCAAACTGGGAAAAAAAAGGGGGGCTTTTTCAAATATGCCTGTTTGCATCTAGAACCTCTTCTGTCCTGGAGAATGGGAAACTATTGAGGAGTTCTGATGTTTGATGGGGAGATTTAGACCAGGCAGGGATGGGATTGGCCTTGCCTGGCCTGGGGGTTGTTCTATTTTATGCCTAAAGGGAGTATAATAATCTCCATACCACCCAGGAACCATCAGAATCTGCACCTTCCAGCTTCCCTAAACCTTAGTATTTCCTTTAACAGTCTGTCTCTGATGCTGGGTGTAAGCAAATGCAACGTCCAAATGCTGAAAGGTATGGAAGTTACCCCCAAATGTGCTGTCCACCCACAGTGGGTAACCTGCAGGTACAAGAAGACAAGGGTAAATTTACGCATTAGAAAATTGGGTGCCCAAGTGCCCAGGTGCCACTCTCGTGGCAATGTTCCTTCAAAAATAAAGCAAGTAGTGAGAATCTAAATGGTTTCTGAACTGTAAAGCATATAATAAAAAATGTTATTTATTAATAGCACTGCTGGAAACTCCCTGGGAACCATATCTACCAGCAGTGATATCTGCATGTCAGTCTAACTTCCTTTTTTTATTCTGTAGAAAAAAGCAGCATTGTTGCTCTTGCTGCTGTGATCCCCTCTCAGGCTGCTCTAATACTTCCCTCCTTTTGGGCTAAATCCCCTCCCATGCCATCTGTCTTATGTTCCAGTTCCTCCTCCTCCTCCTGCTTCCCACACACAGTCTGAACCAGAGACTCCTTAGCACCCTGCCCAAGCTTGCAGTGATAAATCCATGTGCTGAGGGAGGTTTTGGAGGTCACACTGAAGGAGTGTGTCCATGTCGTGCCTGTGGACTCAGGCTTTGCCAAACGTAAGAGTAAACCAGGTGTTTCCTCTCTCCTGTGCAGAGCTTGCCCAGTCAGAACACTGTCATGGGATGGGTGCATCAGGAGGGTGTCAGGCAATGACAGGACCAAGTGTTGACTTCACATCATATTCTGTTCTTGCCCTCTGCTGGTTTTGAGGACACTGCCCACTGGTAAGTTATTGAAACCACTCTGGCATCAGAGAATTGCAGAAAAAGTTTTTGTTACAGAGAGTGTCTGCAGAGCAGTGGCATGTTTGGCAGGACACAAACCCATGGTATTTATTCTCCAAAACTGTTGGGATGCCCTCAGAGCTGAAGCAAGCAAGGTTATGAGTCAGTGTCTTGTCAAAATCTTTTCAGGAGGGTAAGCAGGGTAGGATTTGCCATGTTTCCAGTCAGCATCATCTAGCTAGTGGTAGACCAACTTGATGACCCGCTTATTCTCCCTGCTTGAAGGTTTTACTAAACAGTCTCTTCCAAGTGCTCTGATCCTGACAATGGTTTTGGACACATTTCCCCAAAACAAGTTTCATACTCATCTCTCCCCAGGTATAAGCTAGCAATCTGGTGTGCTCCCATGGCCAACAAGCAGCCCATGGGAAAAGAAGCTTCTGTCAGAGCCTGTGTCATACATAAGAGCTGGGTGCTGTGGAACAGGAGCAGGCCTCATGGGAAACAGGATCAGGGCACCTCCAGCATACAAAAGCCAGCAGGCAGTTCCCAGCACACTGGATGCAAGTAAGGAATGGAAAGGAATGGGACGTCTGAGCTTGGGCCAGTGCGATATGATGCTGGAGAACAGTGGTAACTGCAAATGTTGCCCAGGTTTGGGTAGCAGCATCCTGTGGGTGAGGGGCACAGGGCAGATGAAAGTGTGTGTGATTTGGTTTCCTCTCAGACTGCAGCTTTTGTGAAAGCCTGCCTATGCTCAGGCTGTTTGGCAGGGAGTTCTGCGGGCAGCCAGCGCCGCGTCGCTCTGCGCTGGCAGGATGCAGCCAGGCAGACGGCACAGGCACCAATTAATAGCAGACAGCAATATTTAAACTAATCATTACAGGGAGTAGCATAAAACAAAACTCTTATTAAAATTAACAACACAGCCACTAAAACTGATGCTGTTTCAAGCTATTCATTATAGCCAACAACTGAATCTAGCCAACAGCGCTTGATCGGGGCTGGTGTTGGTAGTTTTTGTGTTTTCTGGAGACAAGGCTTACCTGATTTAAAATGCTTTGTGGACACATCAACATAACCAACCAGAGGCATGCTAAGCAGGAAGGACTCTAGTTCATTTTCTGCCTCCCATCACGGTTCCAAAACCACACGTGCACATTGAGTCTTTACCAGCCATGAAGTCTGTGCCAGTGCAGTCTGTGGTGCAATGCATCACACAGATTCAGAGCACAAACAGCTGGCAGATCTGCCTGCTCTGCAAAGTGGAGCACCCTGGGTGGCACATGGTTGCATGAGTCCAACCTGGGGGCCAACAGGTGGGAAAGGGCCCTGAGCTGGTCACTGATGTTATCAGATGGATGCCTGGGTGCAACTGCGAGACTCTAAGGACACAAGAAGAATTTATACCAAAAACCTCTCCAGAACATTAAATAGCTAAGGTAGATACATGTTCCTATTAACTTTTGAACACTTTGACAGGATATGAAAGGCTTTAAGGTTAATCAGCCTCCAAAATATGTATGCAAAAGGGCAGACAGAGCTGTATTGAAGTCCCCACTGAAGGAAAGGCTGCAGTATGAATTCACACCTCTTCTGGGAGCAGTGAATACACACATGACAGTACCCCCAAAACAAAGCTGCCCCGAGTGATCAAATTAACACAAGAAATACTTGACCTCCAAAAGAGGGGGTGTGGCTGATGTTATGCAAACCTGTGATGCATCCTCTCCTGGTCTACTGCAGATACACAGTGAAGTATCTGCTTGAAATGTTTTTACCCTTTACCTTACATTTGCAATGATCTAGAATTGTATACACCATAGTTTACTGCATCTCTTAAGGAGAAAAAGTCCTGAAATGTGATTTCCAAGAGACTCAGTTGGTAAAACAGCAGATGCTAAACTAGCAAAGAAAACCGACACCAGATTGAAAAAAAAAATCTTTATATCTGTCTATATCCTTCATTTACCTCCCACTCTCCCTCATGTACTTTCCACTCTCTTGATCTCTGCACCTTTTAATCCTAATATGCTCACACTTTTACTTGGTGGCCTCAGATCCAGCACTCTCCCTGACAACCTCCAGCCAGATAATTGTTTGAATCCTTAATGTTCCTGAGGTCATGGGATGTGTCACCTCTCCCCTGACCTCCAGGGCACTTTCAATCTCTTACAAGTGAAGCTAGAAGCCATCTCCACCTAAAACCTCCTCTTCAGCTGTACTGCAGTAGCTCAGAAAGACCCAGGGAGGATCAAGGCCCCATTGTACTCAGATCTGCATAAACACCCTGTGAGAGACAGCTCCTGCCCTCCTCAGGTTATGGGCAAAACGAGTTAGTTGGCAGCAGAGTGAAGGCGAGTGGAAGACATGTAAATGATGTATTAATGTTGATGCAAGTTAAATTGTTTGTTATTCTCTTTTTTTTCCCCTCTTCACTAAAATGAAAATAGTCGTTGGCATGTTTTGGGGAGTGTTGTAAATTAAAATTCACAAAAGTAATAATCTGTTTCCATCCACTTTGGTTCTGTATCAGTGCTTCTCCAGACTGTGCTTCATGAGGCAGTCCTTGTGGCTCTACAGGAATAGGTGCATCATGGAAATACCAGAAGATGAAGGAAAAAAACTTGGTTGCCCACCAACCCCATCAGAGATGGCTGCATTCTAGCAATAAGGCCACCAACTGCAAGCTGAATGCAGTATAGCCCAGTGTGTCCTGTCAGCCACCAGCCTAGGGCTGGACAGGAGGGTTACTACTTCCCAATACTTATTATGTCCCAAAAGGGAGGGAACATCCAACCAGTACACCAGTACGCCTGCCAGGGGAGAAGAAAAGTTTTGAGAACTGGAAAAATTGCCCTGAAGTTGAGTACAATATCACTTCAGTATAACTCTAAGGAGAAAATGTATTCCCCTCTCTCTCGGGCAGCAGAAGTGTACCAGAATCACAGAACTCAAGGACTGAGGACAGCCTGTCCTGTCCTGATGCAAAAAAGTCCTACCTGTCAAGTGAGGCTTCAGAACGGTGTGTGAAAGTTTGATTTGCATCCAGAGTGGAAACATGCTTGCCAACCATCAGGCTGATGTGATTTGAAGCAGCTGAGATATTAAATGCACTAAACCAGAATGTATAATAGCCATGCTGGCGACCTTTAATTATTGTCGTGCTTGTGGGCACTGATATCATTAAAATTAAAAGCTTTCCCCAATACTTGCTTTTTTTTTTTTTTTTAATACGTTGATGTGCTCAGCACTGATGGATTGTCCTCTCTTGTCCTTCTCTCACAAAATGCTTGGCACAATTTGTTTCAGTGCAGAAATAAAAATTACTGGCACTCACTTGACGTGTTTTTGGTGCTCTTTTTGTTTTGTTTTAAAGCATGGATCCCCTAACTAGAAGAAACATTTGGTGAGTTTGGAGAGGCAGTGTTAATTCCTCAGAATCAATCCTCCTCGGAAAAAGCAGGAATGCTGATTATTAACAGCAAGATTCAAGTGTCAGTGCAAGCTTTCCTAGAGCAATGCCTCTGATAGTGCTAGCTGATGACATAGCATTGCTAAGTTTCTTGCTATGCTCTGCACAGATACTCTAATTTTCCTCTCTCAGCTGGTCCAGAGGCAGACATTGTTAGCCAGTCCAGTGCTCAAATAAGCAGCAGAAAGCTCAAGCAGCTCCTCTGAATTTGAAGGAGCTCCTCTGTTTGCACCATTGTAATTGAAAGCAGCATCTGTCTGCTCTAGTACCTTGATAAATCTACTTGCTCACTCAATGTCATTCTGGAACAAGTGGAACTATTTTGCTGAGAATGCACACAGTACCAGCACAAAATATTTATCAGAAAAGTTGCTCACACCCTCTCCTGAGTTGGAAAACCTGCAAGACAGTCAGAGGAATATTCTTATTCATTCACCTGGATGACAGGCATAGCACATGATATTTCCATTGTATGGGGACTCATTTTCAGGAGATGCAGCACTCATGTCTTCCACAGTGCTTCCAAATTGTGCTGCCTGGTTTGCTACAGAGGCTGCAAAACTTCTTTCAGCTCTTGCTATATTCTGTAGCTCCACTTGCTGTACGTTATGCTCCTTGTATTACCCCTGGGGCAGTGCCGAAGCACAGTTAGAAAGGGCTGGGGCTGAAGCCAGGACAGTGCTTGCCTCTGTCCCACCTTTCTCTGGCTCTCAGCCTCTCTGCAGACCCCAAAGCAATGCTATTGCTTCAAGAGAAAGGATGCAACTTGTAGCCTATTATATCTATTGCAAACTTGGTCTAGTTGCCTGCATGCAGAACCAGGAGCCAGAAAACTCCTGTGTTTATAAACCTGACTACAGCACGAAATCTTTCACTGGCCTTGAGCTATTGACTTCACCTTTCTGCTTTAGTTTCCCCATGTGTGAAAGTGAGATAGTGTTTACTTTCCTCCTAGGGATATAGCAAGGATTAATTAGTTAAATGAGTTTGATAGAAAGGTGAAAAACATTTTTCACATGTTAAGTATTACTGCTTATTTGGGACAAAAGAAACTCCCTAAACCCGCAAAATCCCCCCCACCCAAAATACTTCCATTTTGTGCCATTGATTTTAGAATCTCTGAATAAAATAAATTACAGGCTGAGGATACTGGCTAACTCAAAACCAGGGAGATGTAAGAATGCTAAGGAAGGGCCATCATCTTAACATGTAAAGGTTTGAAAACACGAAACCTTTCAGCCCTTTGAAAGCCAGATGAGGTGAAAATGAGCAGCTTGTACTGGACAAGTAGGGTATGGTTCCTGGTTCAAGCCAATGGAGTCAGCAGACAGCACATCCCGACTGTCTGGTGGCCTCTGAATCCAGTCAGTCTGGCAGCAGGCACAGCATAAACCTTATAGAAAATAAATTACCCTAGCTGGGTTTCCAGAAAAGGAAACAACTTCAGTGCTGCCTCATATGTGCTTCTGAGAAAGACCAAGGGAATTTGCACTTTCCCTGGCCAGGCCAGGTTAAAGAATCACAGAGCTATTCCTCCTGCTTCTCACCAGCATTAAATTGAAAGAATTCAAAAGTAAATGCCTAGGACACAAAAGGAGCTGCTGTCACAGAGAAGATTAGAATCTGCTCAGGAGATTAGGATGAGCAGCAGCAATAACTCCTGACCAAAAAGGAACAAAAAACAAAACAAAACAAAACAGGGGAGCAAATAAATGAAAAGCAACAGCTCTCCTGCAGTGCCATTTAAAGAGGTCAACTTAGCAGGACAAAACCAGTTACACTAGTTAGTTACCCTTGGAAAGAATGTTCAGAAACTTATCTGGATGCTATAGCTCTTTAGGCATAAAGGCAGCATTTTAGATAGCATAAAGGCCATCTACAGTGACAACTAGCCAGTCTCTCTTGCATGTAGTAAAGTCTCTGGGAAGCATCCCTATGCTCTGGTTTGCCTCACCACCAGAGTGTAGTCCTTCCAGATGTACAGAACGAGTGGCCCATGAAAAACAGCCCCTTTCTATCACACAGCAGGAAAGGTCAGGTATAAATAGGCTGAGCTGCTTCCTTATTTTGCCTAAAGTAAACTGGGGGAGGTTTATGTAAGCTGTTTTCCTGACAGACCTGTCAAGAAGCAATTTAAAGTCTATAAGCAAGGTGCTAAGGAGTATTTGCTCACTGCCACAACTGGATCCAGAAGATGGTGTCTGCTTATAGACTCAGTGATGTGGAAGCTAGGAAAGGTGAGGCCATATCAACTGGGAAAAGAGGAGCCATGGGTGCTGCAGCACTCCTGCTGTTTTCTACACAGAATAGCCCCTCGCATAGCTGCCACTCAGCTTGCTCTCATCTGCCCCATCCCCCTTCCCTCCATTCCTGTACTTGTACCCACTGTGCTCAGATGTATTTGCATCTACATTGATAGACACTTTTTGGATCTAAATGCACTTAATCGTCCTGTATCTTCTTATTCTTCTATCAGTAGAAGTTTGGACTAATCCTAAAGGAGATTCACAAGGATAAAACTAGTGAAAAACTAGTTGAATAAAAAGCAGATCCAATTTATAGAGACTGAAAACTGGTTTTCTTTTGATTAGAGGCCGATCCAATCAAAATCAAAAGTAGGAAGTTTCCAGATATCAGGACTTCTAAGAAAGAAATTTTTTAGCTGTAAATAACGGATCATTCCAGGCTGTCAGAGGCAGTGCAGATGATGAAAGCAATAGATGTATTGACTGGCTCCAGCAGAGAATCTGGCCAAGTGGAATTAACACTGTTATAAAGAACAAACCTGCATGAGCTTACAGGCAGGTAAACCTGTAGAGTCCATGTGCCAGGTCTTAGTGTAACCTTCCAGAGGAAGCATGGGCCTGAGATATGCTCCTTATTCACAGATAGGAAGGGCAAACTGTAACTGGCTGTGAGGCATCTGCATGATGTTCTCCTCATTCTGGTTTAGCCTATCAAACAAAATTGTTTATGGGCTCCTGTCTCACTGATATTAGCAAACAGTTCTTACTCATTGCTCAGCATGAGAGAAGGGGTAGAAGTTAAGGGGGAAAAAAAAATTATACATAATATTAAGACACTGCTGAAGTCAGTATTGCCTCCTGTTCAGAGTTGCTGCTTCTGTTTGAAGGACCCTGTGCCTCTCTTCTGTTATCACATTTACAATTAGCTTTCCATACACATCTATTCCTGACCTTAAAATAACCCGACCCCCACCTTCAATGGAAAATTATTTTGTAAATAAATTGCTTCCAGAATCACAGGGTTTTTTTTTCATCCTTCAATGGCTTTGGCGGGCAGTCTCATACACCCCAGCTCACTGCAGAAAGAATCTGTGCCTTGCTGAGAATCACATCATCTGGCCAAGATTTTGAAGAAAGCAAATGGGACCAGAACTTAAAAGATCAAGCCCGTATCTAAGCTCTTGTGTAAATGCCCTTTTTTTTTCAGCAGTGTAGAGTGTTCCAGCTCCAACTGTCTCCTTTTCATTCTGCTTCTCTTTTTCACATGAGGTCCCAACATGAGCACAGTGTTTTGATGCAATGGCAGAGGTGTATGCTGCACGGTCAGCTGGGATCTGTATTTCTCAATCCTGCAATGCTACTTCTCTAAAAAGGCAGAAGGACAGAAAAGTGAATATCTGCAGGTCACGTGGCCATTTAACACAAAGAGAAAGCCAGAGCTGAAAGCCAGAGTATTTCCATGACATTGAATAATTTACTTTGCTCCTTCCAAAGACATTTTCATTAACTCCTGTTTTTGGCCTATGTGCTAATTACACTCCACTGAAATTCTCAAAAACGTCCTGTAAAGGGAACTCATGCAATGCAAAGGCTGTTGTTGGTGTAGAGAAGTATTTTGCCAAGTCATGGTTAGTCCTAGAGTAGATAGATGGGCTTTCAGTCTTGTCTACTGGATTTTTATTACCCTGGTTTGTTCAGCACATGCCCTGGTGTCTGGGTGCCATCGGTGGCTGCTGAGGAAGCCCTGTTACCCCTGCAGTGTTCCACTGAGCAAGCAGAGCTGCCAGAAGCAGTGAAGAACATACAGCCATGAGGGATGACCCTCAATATGGGCACAAAGGGAAAGGACTCAGAAAATAAAAGGCTAGGAAACGGAAAATATGAGTTTAAATTATCTAAAGGAAAGAAGTACTACAAAACACTGATAGTGGAAGGCACACTGGGCTACAGAAATTAATTCCTGACATAACTTTTATTTTAGTCAGTTACCCTGAGGTGAGCTGGCCTTCCTGTCAGAAATTGTTTTGTTTAACCAACATTAATTATAAGAAGTGAGCAGCATTACTTGAACTGCACAAGAGAGAGGGAGGACAGATCCCATTTCAAATTTCAGAGTAAGGCTTTTTTTAAGGGGGGGATAAATATTAATACTGAGGCTGTGTTGATGAGCTTTAGGGGGGTTGCTAAGCAACACGGCCCTTTGTCTATAGCCCAAGCAATGCTTGGGAGGGGACGGTGTAGAAATAAAATTCATATGGATTCTGTAGAAACATATTTTTGTAGCTTTTTTTAAATAAACAGAAACCCAAATCTGTCTTCATGACTTTCTTCAATTTTTTTTTCACATGAAAGACTATCTGCTGAAAATGTAGTTAGCTACATCTGCAATTGGAGAGCATGTATTTGGAGGGTGTTGTGAGCCTGACAGCAAAGGCAGGGCAACACACACATTTTTAACACAATATCAATATTCACTCAATGTATCTCTAAATAGCATGTTTTTTTGAAAAAACCCCCACAAACTCTCATATTCAGATCTGCGTAGCAGATTTGCTATTTATGCCACCAACTATTACATTTTAGTCCATTATATTTTGTTTTTTCCCGGTCACCCTAAGGAATTTCATAAATGTATCCCAGTCTAGCAAAGAAATGGAATAGCTAATAACATACTGTTACATAACTGATAAAGCCACACATTTCCAGATATTAAAATCATGTCTGTGTTGGTCTAAGACTTATGGTAAAACTCATCTCTACAATGCTTCAAATGCAATACATTAATTTTTATTTAAAACTTAGAGCTCAGGAATACAGGGCAAATGAACAGCTTTTGATTTGAGACTTGCAGAATGAAAAATATATTTTAGTAAGTTAGTGAAAATGCTGACTGCAGAGAAATTGTAAATAATTTATTTTTTAAAAAAGTTCTGACATGAAAGAAAAGCTGAAGTTTTGCTATTTATATAGGGAAGCAAGGTGAAAAGTGGTAAAGTCAGTGAACTGCTAACAGTCAGTGTCTTTCTTCTATGATTTGTCCTGGAATCACCTCCTCAAAACACAGACACACCACATTTGTAACTGTTGCAACCATATAATTACAGAAAAATATAAGGTGGGCTGGAATAACCCACTGTGCTGGCAGGAAGGCTGTAAATTTTATATTTACTCCATACTGTGTATGCCATCATGAGATCCTCTACACATGGACAGAGGTTCTGGTGCAAGACGACCCTACCCAGAGAAATAGCTTCATGGTCTCATGAACAGCAACAGTCTGTTTACCTCAGCTGGGGGTCCACGGACTTACATCAGTGATGATGTTTTCTGAGACAAATTGTCAGAAGATATATGCCCACTATTTCCTTCATGAGAATTAAGCTTCCTTCCTGCACGTGTAACTTCCCTGGCTTCACCATCTTCCTTTCCCTGCTTCCTCATCTGCCACAGGCTGTGACTGTCACAGAAATGGTATGAGGCTTTTGAAACCTAATGAGAGTATTTTTAAATGCACTGGGCTGGTGGAAGTGGGAGACTCCATGATGATGCAGGTAATAATGTGCAGGTAGCTCCTGAAGAATAGCGTTCCTGGAGGCTTGATGACCTGTAACCTCCCCTACAGCAGCAGCACAAGGCACTGGTCAGGGAACAATTTGTCTTGCAATCTATCTGCAATATACAATACCCACTCGTGAGCCAGACCCAGGCTGACAGAACCTGGCTTGAAACCTTTGCCAAAAGAGACTGTGAGCCATGCTGCTTTTTCTAGATCAGCCTACAAACCAAAAAAAAAAAATTATGATTTGATCTGAGGATTGTCTGCTTAGACTGGCAAGCAATTGTCCTGGAGAGAACACTGGGCAACTATTCCCAGTGTGCTGGGAACAAGAAAGAACATATTTTCCAAATTATTTTCAAAAGAAGGTAGACCTGGCACCTACTTTTCACTCTTACTTAGCAGGTATCTGCATCAATCAGTCTTTTACCCCAGCATGGAACTTTGGAGGTTGTTCAGAGCATGTCTATGAACACTTTTTCCAGCACCAATCTGTACATAACTACTCTGCTCTGAATTATTTTTGACATGCATTCAGATCGAGTCAGTCAATCTCTGGTCTGGAAGTGAGTCAGCTTTGCTGTTTTGTTCCTTTGAGGTGTACTGTTATTCAGTACAGGGACAAGAGGAGGCCTGCAAATACCACACCTAAGATGAAATAAGCAGTCTCTGAGAAAACCCACAGAACTTATTTGGACTCATCCATCCAAGAATGGGTACAGATGCAGCTAAAACCTATAACCTTATTTATGAGTGATGGGGATTAAAAAAATTATTATTATTTTTGCTGTGTGTGTGGCTAGTACAAAAACAGAGCTCTTCTATAGCAATGTTATGGAATTTCATATCATGCTAAGTTATATGCAGAATCTGTGTATGCCAAAATTAGAATATGCACAGAAAAGGTTTTGAATTCAGCTTACCCCAGGCAGAAGGGACTGCATTTTACTGAGGAGCTCAGGGTGTGTTTTGTCTATTACCTGCAATGCACAACTCAAAATTGTGATAAATAAAGGACAAGCGAAGAGCCAAAATAGAAAGTGTTTTTCCCAATGAAGATGTATCATGCCTTTTTCTTCTACCTATACATTACCTGCTCTGCAAACAACTCAAGAGTCTTGATTATATCTATTCAGATAATTTCCTTTCTTGCAGCAAAGACACTTGTTCAGAGAGGCACATCACTCCTCATCTTCCTTCTGAGTTTGTATCGAAGGAGTTTTCTGCTAATATTGTAGATACTTCTGGGCCCATCAGATAGCAAAGCAGACAGATGGTGTAAGTGGGATTCTTGCTCAGCAACTCCTCTCTAGAACATAATAGTCAGCTACCTGCTAAGTGACTTCCTACTAGTTAACGTGAAGAACTGTCCGTGTTCTAAAATCCACTCAGGTGAAAGTATAAAACAACCTACAAATAGGCTGCTGTAAGTGGAAAAGCTAAAGAAAAAAGACCTTGGAGTGAAGAGGTGAGCCATAGGCTGCTGGGAGTGGAAAAGCTAAAGATAAAAGACCTTGAAGTGATGAGGTGAGCCATTTTCTCTGTATCTCACTAGCCTCTGACATCACTTTACTGATGAAGAATCCTTTTTCGGTACATTTGATCAATGTTAAGAGGGAGAGCTAAAGGTTTCTGGATGCAAATACAGCAGATTTTCATAATAAAAGCACATTTATTACCTCCCATTCTTGTCTTAAATACCTAAAGCAGATGCAGAATATTGTTGATTCATATTAACCACTTAAGCAATAACAACTGAGTCACAGGGCATTTCCTAGGGATTAATGAGTAGCTGGAAGAGTTGATGGCCCAAAGCAAACTAGAGGGCCATTAACCCCAGCCAGCCATTAATTCCCTGGGAAATGCCCTATGCCTCAACTGCTATTTGCTGCTGTGACCTCCATGCCCTCCTTTATGCTGTCATACAGAGAAAATAAGATCTTGAGCAGGGATGATGGTAGATGCTGTGCCTGTTGGAGGCAGATATTTCTCAGCCCAGGGAATCCCTGGCATGATAGGACATAGTAGGGACACACTGTGTTCAGTTGTGTTCATATGCTGCATCTGCCAATCAAGAAATATTTCTCTAGATCTCTGCTGAAAAAGTGCTTGTCTGTCCAAAATGCACGGATAGCAATGAAGTAAATTCTTCTGTTTTGAAAGACAAGCTTATGAGCCACGAGGAGTGTGATGGTCAGTGCTCTAAGAGCTGGCCAAGGACCACAGAGCTGACCACACTGAAGTGTAACAACATGCCTTACAGTGGAGTGCCTTCAAAATTAGTTCTTGTTTCTCCTTTCTGGACATGCTGTGCATGTGTCCCACACTTGAAGTCTCAGAAAGGCCAAGGAGATTGAGACACCTTGTTCAAAGCTGAATGCAGCAGCAATGGTAGTAGAAGAACAGCATCCTCCCCTGCTGCATGATACAGAATTCTACCACACTAGTTAATACTATGCTCCTGTAGGGCATGCTATGGCTCACATGTTTTTTATAATAACAGTTTTATTCAACAAATTCCTTTCAAGTTCAGAAAACATAGATAAGTTGAAAAAAAGGGGGATGACAAAAAGGGGATGACTTGGTTTTCCTTCTCCAATCTATGATGAAAAAAGGGTGCAATGAATTCTGCAGTTTCTTGGCCAAGACTTCAGTGACTGATAACTTAATTATTGATAGACAAACCAGTTAGTTACTTTTAAACTTAGAAAAGCACGCCTTTTTTTGTTTGTTTGTTTTCTTTTGAGATATCACTTACGGTAGTTTATTTAAATAACAAAGAGAATACTATTTGGGGAAATTTTGATTGAATTCTAGTTTTCATTCAAACATAGATTCATAAAAACAATTTAAAAATCTGGGAATAAATAAACCATCCTTCATTTTCCATTTACAAAATATTATAAAATTAAGAATCTGATAAAGAGAATCTTAAATTATCATATAAATAAATGTGCATAGATAATAAATTTTGGTTAACACACCGAGTACTATCTCTTGTTATAAACTAAGGTGTTCTATTGGTTATCAACCCATGAAAGCTAACTCTTCTTTAAAAAAATAACCAGCATAACTTACAACTACAAAATGATATTAAAAGTATTATTTAAACCAAGATTTCCTCCTTGATGATTCAAATCTTGATTTAAATCAATTTACTGTGGGTGTTGGAACTGTCTTACAGCCTTCAAATAATTGTAGGGAAGAAAGGAAACTCTTCTGAGACACATGCTATAAATGAAATATTTGCTGGTATCTGAGACTGCAGTGACGTCTTTACATTCAGAACCTCTGGGTTGTCAGCATTAGAAGACTGGGTAATGCACTGAAATAAATGACTGAGGCTAATAAAAGCCACAGCAATTGGTACTTGACTATTTTAACACTGACATAAAATGGTGTGAAACAGCTTTTGAATGCTGTTTAGCAGCTAATCTGTTGGCCAGTTACCTTCCAAATTAATCTTTTAGTATAGGACAGACTGTGTGATCCCAAAGTTTAATGGGCAGCACATGTAACCTCCAAACCATGGTACCTGTAAACATTAGAATTGCTGCAGGACATCAAGAAGAAAAGAAGAGAAATAGAATTATACACCATCGATGAAAAGTATGGCTACAAGCACAGACATGTAAAGAAAACTGCAAAATGACAGTTCATGAAGCATATATATAAAGACTGAAAAGTGGTACTGGTCAAGTAAGGTGTTATCATCTGTGCCTTCCCATTGTCTTTACACATGTAAAGACTGACATAGTTACTGCCATGCAACTTCTCAGCTCTCACTGACGAGGGCAAAGAATGACATCATCAGGTCAAATACTAATTTAAACTTAAAAAGTTAAATCAGTCATTTCAGGGGAAGGGGAGAGAAAGATTTGGTCACTTTTGAGCTATGTCCTTCCAATGAAGCAAACCTTTCCTCCTCTGCTTTGTCTCATGATCACTTACGAAAAAACCCAGTCACACATGATGACTGAAGTGCATTTGTGAGCGAGCAGCCAGCAACAACTGGGGAAGATGGCACGTGCCAGAGAGCACTCCATCTCACGAAACTAAATCTGCTTTTCTCAAAATTAGATGGCAATCTGACTATGGTGAGACTGAATGCCAGGTATACAGTCATGTTTCTATTACTCCATTCGCCATGGAAGGAGAGATAAAATCTCTCAGCCTTGCATTTACACTGAAGCTTTGACAACTATGGTGCAGAAGTGACAGCTTTTTCTAGGTAAAGAACAGGAATAATTGCTGATACACAGCTTAATCAAGAGAAGAGCAATCCCTCTTTTTAAAGATTCTGCTCAGCTTGCAGACATTTTATCAGCCCCATAAAACCATTCTCTGATGTAACTAAATATTATCTGTTTTACAAATGGCCATGTTGTGATACAGGAAGAGACTCAGTCACACAGTTGCTGGTGATGGGTGACCTATGAACCACTTCAGTTGTGACACACACACTTTTATAGTCATGAGACAAGGCTACCATCCTAGGAATGGGAAGGTACATTTGCAAAGGGTTTTGAAAATACAATACTCACTTGACATCACAGCAGAAGTCACTGAGAAGTCTTTAATGCCAATAAACAGCAGAGTATCTCACAGGCTGTAGGCCATATTCATTGCTCCAGAGATCCTCAAGAAAGGCAGTTGGACTGTGTACAAAAACCCAATCTTCTCACTTTTCAGGTTTGAAGGACCACTCAGTGGAATGGCCAATCATGCTACTGTTTGATGGGATCCATTTGGCTGGAAAAAACCTTCTTTTCCCCAAAGGGAAAAAACACCATCCAATAGGATGATGGTGTGACTGGCTGGGTAGATTAGAGGAGAACAGCAGATGTTATCCATCTTCACTTGAGCAAGGCTTTTGACACTGTTTCTCATAACATCCTCATAAACAGGATTAAGTGCTTGGAAGTGTGGCTTATATTAATGGATGGTGAGGTGGATTGAGAGCTGGATGGATGATGGACCTCAGAAGGTTGTTATCAGCATCACAGACCCTAGTTGGATGTCTGTAGCTAGTGGAGTTCCTCAGGGGTCAGTACTGCATCCAGTCTTGTTCAGCATACTCACCAGTGACCCAGACAGAGGGACAGAGAGCACCCTCAGCAAGTTTTCTGCTGATACCAAACTGGGAGGAGTGGCTGACACAGCAGAAGGCTCTGCTGCCTTCCAGCCAGACTTGGACAGGTTGAAGAGTTGTCCAGAGGGGAACCCAATGATGTTCAACAAGGGCAAGTGTAGAGTCCAGTACCCAGGGGAGAACAGCACCAGGCACTAGTACAGGTTAGGGGTTGAGCTGCTGGAAAGCAGCTCCACGGAGAAGGACCTGGGAGTCCTGGTTGGTAACAAGTTAACCATGAGCCAGCAGCATGCTCTTCTAGCCAAGAAGGCCAGGGGCATCCTGGGGTGCATGTAGAAGAATGTGTCCAGCAGGGTGAGGGAGGTTTTCCTCTGCCTCTATTTTGCCCTAGTGAGACCACATGTGGAGTAATGTGTCCAGTTATGGGCTCCCCAGTTCATGAGACAAGGAAGTACTGGAGAGAATCCAATAGAGGGCTACAAAGATGATTAGGGGACTGGAACATCTCTCTTACAAGGAAAGGCTGAGAGACTTGGGGCTGTTTAGTCTGGAGAAGACTGAGATGGGATCTTATAAATATTTATAAATATCTGAAGGGTGGGCATCAAGAGGACTGGGCCAGTCTCTTTTCAGTGGTGCCCAGACATAGGACAAGGGGAATGGGCACAAACTGGAACCCAGGAATTTCAACGTAAATATTACTTACTGTGAGGGTGATGGAGCACTGGAACAAGCTGTCCTGAGAAGATGTGGAGTCCCCATGTCTGGAGACATTCAAAACCCACCGAGACATACTCCTATGCAACCTGCTTTAGGTGAACTTGCTTTAGCTGGGGGGTTAGACTATATGACCTCCAGAGGTCCCTTCCAACTGCTACCATTCTGTGTTTCTGTGATCCTGTGAGTCTGCCTCTCTTTATAGCAATTTGTCTTGGCTGTGAAGGTCTGGAGGAGGCTCCCTATGGAGCTTATTTATGCTGCTTCTTGATTTCTGTAGAGTGAAGTAGCCTTTCCACACCTTAGAGAAACATGCTGAGCAAAAGTCCTTTACCAGACACTCCAGTCCCAGATGACAGTACTAACTCTCTGGGACAGCTTTGCAGCTTATCTGTTATTAAATTTCAATCCTTCATCACTTGTGATAAAATAGAAGCCAGAGGGTGGATGCACAATGAGCATTTCTGAGAGCCCTATTTGTGTGGTGCTTTACTCTATGGTGGCTTAAATACAGACCAGAACGAATGCTTAAATCAAAGCACAAACTTACTTGGCCTCAAGGTGAGAAAAGCATTTGAAACATTTCTGTCCTCAAAGTACAAACCCAAATATTTGCTTTGTATCTCAAGTACTAGTGCTGTACAAGGATTTCTAATAATAAATCCATATATCTATATAGGTACAGTCACTATGCCACAAATACACACTGAACAGTCAACAAGGTATTGGGGTAAAGCTAGGAAAAAAGAAGTTATAGTAGAGGAGAAGAAGCTGAGAATAAATTCTGGATGAAGTATGGATTTACAGAAAATAGTGATAAAGAAAAGACCACAAGAGATCTATACTTGGACCGAGAGGCAAAATGACAAACATTTCTGACTTGTTTTTTTTCTTTAAGACCTACCTCCCTAAGTAGTCTACTGTAATGCTTGCTGTTCTGACATCTTATTGAGTCTGGGAAGAAGCCTCTGGTGCTACAATCTAAACCCCTTACCTCCTGTCCATCCCAATCCAGATTTGGTGAACAAACTGTTCCTTTTTCTCTTTGCAACAGAGTTTTTCACAAGCTTCAGGGAGTAACTTAGAGCTGAAAAGAAGGAAATTGTCATGTGGAAAAGAAAGGTTAAATAGGACAGAACTTTGGGGACAATAGCTGAATGTTATTTATCCAAAATGAACAAACTGACCTTGTAGGAAAAGCACTGTGAGTTATTGAAGGAGTGAGTGAGGAAAATAGAAAAGAATCTGAAAGAAGTAAGATCCAAGATTTCATGAAACAAAAATTTATTATGTGAGGGCAGGTGAAGCAAGTACTTCCTAAGGAAGAACAGAGACATGATGGCATGCTGAAGACTTTGCTAGAAGTGAGCTGTCCTTTTAACATTAAAGATTTTTTTTTTTTCCTTTGGTGTGCCTGGAATAAAAAGACCTTGGATACGTGCACAGCATCTGCTTCCCCCTGTTGTGCTTAGATGCAAAGGGAGAGTAAACATTAGCCAAACTCGATGCAAATGAAAGGCAAACATTTACCTTAAAAAAAAAACTGTCTGCAGGCCAGGGTTTGGAAATGTCTGTACTTACTAGATCTGTGGGAATTCTTTTATTTTTTTTTAATGGTAACTATTCAGTGATGTTCACTGGACAGACACTTACCTAAAAACACAAATGCCCAGAAAAACGTTTTTAAATTAAAAATCCTGCTTTAGCTGAACCTGCAACAGGTGGGACTGCAATAAACTAAGTTAATGGTATACAGTCCTAGTAATAAATTCTGGCTTATGAAGAAGATGCTACGCACCTTACCTCTCAAGCTCTCTGAATTCATACAGCTCTGGGAACTCCTGTAAACCAGTCATTGCATGGGGAGGACAATATGAGGAACTGATGTGGCACATTTGAATTCAGAGTCTTTTGCAGTGGAAGGATAATCCTTGCAAACTCTGAAGTTCAAAGCCTATAATCAATGACTCGTGACTGTTATTACCACCCTTCTGTAATCTGCACTGAGAAAGCAGTGGTTACTGCAGCACAGCTCTGGTGGTGCCCAAGTTCACCTATATACAGGACTGTGGAGTCAGCTGCAGAGACCAAACCCTGTCCAGGGCTCTGGAATGATATTTTGAGTTGTCTGTTCTTCTCAGAAGTGTTTTATTCTCACAGAAGCTACATAAACTGAACTTGAGGAAACCACTCCTCCACATTTCCCTGGATTTCCTCCTCTCTTCCTCACTGTGGGTGTCACAAAGAGCTTAAAATGGCTTATGACCTGCAGGGCTTTTCCTGTGCTATCTATTGCAGGTATTTGAAAAGAATAGAGGGAGAGAGGGTAAGATCTGAGGTAGTATTTATAAGCTTTGGGAAATTATTATAATGGTGCTAACCCAGCTCAGGACCAGCTGCCTCTTGGACCCAGAGTTCAGGGTTTTAATCCCACAGTGTCTCCTGATTTTGCTGTTTCAGAGGTGTGCATCATGTTAAGAAATTAGGCAGCCGTGTCTCCTTTTACGTCAAGGAATTTGGGTTTTTTCACCATTCTCTCAGTCCTCTATGTCCTTCAAAGGAAAAACCCTCTCATACTTGCCACTATTTTTAGTGTGGTGGTTTTTTGGTTTGTTTTTTTTTGAAGGAAGAACTCTGTCGACATTGAACAGATCCCGGAGACAATCTCTGGTGTAGATGCAGTGACATACAAAAATGAATGTAATGCTCTCAGCGTTGTGCCTCTGCTTCACAGGCCAATTCTTCCAGTCTGCCACAGTTTGTGATTCATGAAAGTGGCCTTTATCCTTAGTTACAGAACTCTAATTTCAATCTTTCCTGCATTAACCCACGAAAACACTAATTCAGTTCTTAAGGAAAGTAATATTGTCTGTTTGCTGAAGTGAAAGGTTCCTTGTACGAAAAAAACAGCTTTTCCTCTACTGCCCTGCAGTGGGGAAGCAGACTTTACACAGCAAGGTGATGTATTATTAGAACCAGCAAAGTCCATGAAATTCCTTCATGATATTGAAATAAATTCTGTTTTGTTTGTAACTGTGTTTGCTATTTTTGTTAAACTGACCCCTCTCAGGTCCTATCTCAAGAAGAAATCCTACCAAGAAGGATTATTTTTGGCCAATTCTCTTCCAAAGAGTCACAATCAATAACCTGTTTTATAGAAAGCAACCTCTGGGAACACAGTAAAGGATGTTAATGGTAGTTCCTATGGACATTTCACTTTCTCTAAAGGCAACAAATGAAATATTAAAAACTAAGTAGCATTTAAACAAGTCACTCACCATGAATTCTGTCTCAAAGCACACAGACTAATCAAAACCAGAGCAGCACTAGGGACCCTGGCTTTATAACAATAATCTTTCCTCCTATATCATCAATTTCATAAAAGGCCTTCAAAATCCACAAGAGTAAAACTGTTTCTCACTTAGAAAGAAGAAAAAAAAAAGTGTGCGAGCATTTCAGGCTTTTTAAAGGAAGTAATGTAGCAAATTGAAGCCCTATGTAATTCCATTTAAGTAAGCCAAGTTAAATACATATGGCCTCAAGGTTGTGGGGTGGGAATTTGGTAGGGTCTATAAATTCAGAAACATTATAATCTCCTTACTATCACCTGTAAGTGGGATATCACTCCATATTTTTTTCAGCACTAAGTGGCTTATCAATACAAGCTCTAAAAGAGATTTAGATTTTGTTCTATACCCTGAAAACCTTCACTTTGAAAAAATGCATGCTGTTTATTGGGCAGCACCATAACTATATATATAAATATACACACATTTTTATTGACAAGGCATAAAAGGAAACATTACATAACACCTTTCCTGCCAATATGAGCAATAAGGTTACTTTGAACCACGTGCAGATTTGGGTACGTCTGTCGGGTATTAGAAGTAATAGATGGGGTTGCTTGCCTCTGCAGCTGTGAACAGTTACAAAAGGAGGTTCTGGTGATGCTGGTTTTCAATAGTTAGGCCACACATGGCACATGATGCAGCAAACTGCCTTTTGTTCCCCTCATTCCCTTCTCACTCCAGAAATCAAAAAAGGAGCTTCACTGAACTGGGAGCAGGCATGCCTCTTTATTGCAGGAGAGAAGGCAAGATCTTTTCCATTATAGTTGGGGCAGCATTGACAGCCACACAGTGGGATTAACTAGAGCTACATCTTGTCTCACACTAGAGAGTGAGGTACCAGAGATCCTTCTCTCTTTTTCCTCAAAAGGATGGTAATGACTTTTCCTTCTCTCTGTTCCCCTTGACTCCTGGCTGTCCTGTGCAGGTTCCTCTGCCTATGAATGTTGTATTGGCCACACTGTGTGGAGCTCAGTAAAACTGCAGGCAGAAGAACAAAGAACCCAAACAAGGAAAAGGGCTAGCGGATTCCAGAGTCTCTCCTGTGGAGCACAGAAGCGCATCAAGTGCTGGACAGCCAGTGTTGCACTGCCTTTATCAGCCAGAGCACAAGTTTAAATACTCCAGACAGCTTAACTGAGACTACAGCAAGCTTCAATTTCACTATAATCAGCTTTTAAATGTGCTTCTAGCCTTTTCATTGCCAGGACAGCCTAAAATCTTGAAGCTGAATGCAAACTGAGATGTCACTGCCAGAACCTATGGGAAAACATCAGTCTACAAGGCCTGACCTGCCTTGTTCCCCTCCCTGGGGACAGTAGGACTGTAGCCATTGGTGGCTGCCCTCAAGTGCAGCCGTGAGCAGAGCCTCCTCTCCTAGCCTCTGGCTCTTCCCGTGCGTGGCAGTGTCACAGGCACACCACAGAAGACATGCAGAGCGTTGTGGGCAGCCCAAAGGCAGCCTGACTGGTTGTGCCCACCAGGTTAGCTGGCCTCTGACACCTGGAGATACAGAGCATCCTCTCACCCCACTGGAGCTCTGCTCCCCGCTTCACTCTCAGCGCTAACAGAACAGTGTGACCACGCGAGCCGGCACAGGGCCCGCTCAAGAGGCTGCAAAGACATCCCCAGTGAGCCTAGAGGCTGTGCAGCATGTGCCTTTCCCAGTTTGGCACAGAGCTGGCCATTCTGCCAGAGTTCAGGGCTGCGAGACACTAGGTCTCTCTCTTTCCCTTCCCTCCCGCAGCTCTCTCTCCACCTCCCTTTGCAAGCACTAACCGGCCTGCAGTGTGTGCGCTGCAAGGCTGTGTGGCCTCAAGCAAGTGGGAGTAAAGGAGTGGGAGTCCACCTTGCTGCAAAGAGCAAGAGCAGCTGGGATATCAAACATTTTTGCTTTTAGTGCAGCAGCGTTCTGCCACCTGGAGAGCAGAGGAGACCATTTCCTAAAGATGGCTACGAGCTTCCCACTTTCCCAGTGTCTGTGCATTACACTGATGAGCCCAAAGCTGAAAGTCAGGGAGATGCACTGCTGAGAACTGGTACATGGTCTCCCTTTCATAGATTCATAGATATTAGGGGTTGGAAGGGACCTAGAAGATCATCTAGTCCAACCCCCCTGCCTGAGCAGG
>JANHGL010019989.1:13594-40128 GCA_024611195.1 Ceyx melanurus
TGCAGTTCGTTAGAAACTTAAGCTGAAAAGTAAAATCACTGAACAGAATTTGCTTGGTTTTCACCCAAACCAGGACAAAACGAATTCTGATAATTCCTCAGTTCAGCCTTTTCTCTGGTATCAGCTTCTGAATTTGGTTTGGGAAATTGATTTTCATAGTGTGTAAAGAAGGAAAGGATGCAATAGCTAATCTATATATGCCTGCAGGCCTTACACAAAGTGTTCCTCCTCTTTAGTCCTCCCTGTTCTTCATTGGACATAATTTTAAAGTAGTAAAAGATTTGATAGTATTGTAAATGATATTCTATCCCTATATTTTCTCTGAAGAGCCACCAAGAGGGCCACTACTACAGGAACACTACCAATATAAGTCTGATCTGTAGCTCGTACATGGCCAGACTGCTTCACATCTTGAAAGCATAGGGATAGTTTTACGTATGTCTTGTGAAAATTGTATCATGTTGAAAAAAAAAAAAAGGCAAGCTGCTAAACTGTGTTTTCACCCTCTAGATAGTATGAACTGCTGTCTGAAGCTATCTAATAAGAAGATTAAAGATAAAGGTTCAAAATTCAATTCAAAGTGCCAATATGTAACTTTGTAACAAATGAAACATTTTTCAATTACTGGTAATATGAAACAAAATAGTGGGAAATAGAAATGGCAATCTTTTTAGGCAACCTGAAGGCCATTTCCAAGAGGCACTGTGCATTAACTAAGCGGTGAAAATTTTTACATCACTATTTTCCCCTGTGCCCATAATAGCATAAAATAAAAAGATTTTAGATAAGATTTCATTCAGTGAATCAATTGCTAAACCACACAGAGCCTTAGTGGGCATTCAGTCCTCAATCTAATGGAAATTTTTATGAGGATGTCAATGCTAAGTTGATTCCTACAGCGGAAAGCACATACAAAGGATCCAATTACAGATGGAAACCCTTTGCTTTCTAAGAGACTTTATTAACCCCTAAAGCACTGAATATGCAAAGGGTTAGTGAGAAGCTTGCTGTTGAGCTGGATGATGGTTTATATCTGATTGCCTCTCCTTACATCAGCTCTTTTTCCTTCCTCCTTCTGTGAATAGAAAATAATACTCTGCCCTTGTGGTAATTAACAGTCACACTGAAGTATGGAGTGAGCATATCAAATCCTAGAGAAGAGCCACAAGCTGGTTGCATTAGCTGTGGCAAGTACCTATCTAACAGATTTTAACCTTAAAAAGTACCATGCCATGAAACCAGTAAGCAAGAAATAAAGTCTTCATTAGACTTTCTGCCAGCGAGTCCTCCATGATCGGGGAATTTGTACTTCAAGAAGGAATAGGACCAGCAGCAGAAAAAAAATAGGGGAACAAAGAAGGGTCAATAGCATCACCTCCTGAAACTGTTGCCAAAACACTGCTGGGGTCTCTGGGCTCCCCATGATTGAGGCAACAGTGTTTCATTTTGCAGTGGTCTAGTGACAGACTGGGGACCATCCTCCAGTTCACATTCTCCCCCCTGTGGTGTTTGAGAATCAGAAAATCTTTACAGTAGCTTTTAAAGCAATATATGCTTGGAGCTGGGGTGTGCAGATTTGGAGTTATACAATTACAAGCCCATAGGCATCTTTTCTTAATTTATGTTAAAATTATTTCATTGACAGCACAGAAGCACTTTGCCTGATGAAATCTCAAATGTGTGACTCCCTGCTCTGAGCAACAAACAGAGCTCAGGAACTGAATTTTCAGTGAGGAGCTCATGTGTGAGGACATTTTGAGATGGATGTGTGTAGGCTTGTAACAATGGAGTCTGCAGTGTGTGCTTGCTACACTGGTGCTGGTGGTGATCATTTGGCAGAAGTGGCAGGTGAATTTTTACATCCACTTATGAGCACTTCATTTGTTGGCTTCTGATAGTCCTGGTCCTGCTTAATTTCACCTCTTCCTACCATTGCACTGCCATGATTTAGCTGTGTGCATCAGGTACATATGCAATCCAGTGTCTATGTGTTTTACCCAGAAATGAAAAAGCAGTAAGATACAGCTGGTTATATGAGTCAACTCTGTTCTATTTCCACTTGTGGTCAAGTCTAACAATTTCATAGCAGTAACTCCTGATTCATGGTGGAGTACAGCAGAAAAAGGCCGTGGCAGAAGTGTTTATGAACCAAACTCCTAACTGAAGCCCTAGAGATGGAAGTCCAACCACAAGCTTCAGATCTGAGTCCAGATTTCAAATGCCCCAAAGTTTCACTGGTTTGGGATCCAGGCTTTTGTTCTGGGCCCATAAGAGCCCAATGAAAAGTCAAGCAGTGTTTGTTCAAGACTCCTGACAGCAGTTATTCACTGCTCTGCTGAGACTGCAGATACAAAAACAAGCACTGTGCCCTGGGCAAGCTGGCTGGGCTCCAGAGGGGAGTTTCATCCCCCTGAAGAGATGAAAAGAGGGCCTGGGCTGGGGTACTGGGCATGGGGGACTTAAGGCTTTTTTTTTTTTTTTCTAAGAAAATAAAAAAATATAGGGTCAAAGTTCTTTTAATCTGCACTGATTTTTGTTTGTGTTTAAGCTTTGGACATTTGAGACATGTGGGAATGTCAAAAATGCCTTGTGCAAGCCAAACTTTTTCACTTACCCTTTGCATATTTTGAAAGACTTTTATCTTTGTCCCCCAAGTCCAACCTTGGTCTCAGATGATGGGTAGTGAGTTTATCCTTGCAGAGAGAGCTCTAGAGATAACTGTTGGTACTAGGGGATCCCTCTTGTTAATAGTCAAAGACAGGGATCCTCTAAGGACAGCAGCTTTATATATTTGTTACTACAGCAGGAGAGAAAGGGAGGCCACTGGCAAGGAGCGTGTTGCTCAGACCCTGGTTGCCCCAGACTGTGGGATTCTGGCAAGCACCACTGAAGGAAGATGGATCATTGTCTCTCTGCTATCTTGTGACTTCCCAAATCAATAGACACCTCCGGAGTTTCTTATGAGTATTATACTTGTGCCTAAAAACAGGAAAAGCCAGAATGCATCTCCTAGGGTTGGCTTTGTCCCCACCACTGACTGCTCTGGAGAAGAAGGGAGGCTCATGGGGGAGCTGATTTGCTTCCCTGAGGACTTATCTAGATCCTCTTTCCTGCATTTCTTTGCCTTGTTTTCCAAATCACACATTTCAGGTCAGCTTGTGCTCTTGTGATTGGAATGAATGTAAAATGATCTTCAATGTAGGAAGCATCTTTTAACCTCATTTTTCTGTTCAGAATGAATTGATGAGATTTTATGTCAAGACACTCATCCAGCTTTATTTGGGTCAACTTGTATGGGCCAACTTTGCTGTTTTAAGCTTAAACAGTTCAAACAGTGCTTTTTCCTTGAGTGTACCAGCAGCATCAAAGTCTCTGTCAACACTCAATAAATAAGATAGCACACAGGCTGTAACTTTTAATGATAAATACTGCCAGTATCCTGTGATATGCCTTTTTGGGGAGTGATGAAGCATATTGCCATTGTGTACAGGGAGAGAATATCCTGCAACTAAGAGCGGCTATATTTAGAAGTCCAACAACTGCAGCAGGCAACGGGGAGTGCTGAGGTGGCTGTAACTGATACCCCAAAATGGAGGTCAGTAATTTGCCCTTTCTGCTTGGCAGCCAAGCAGCTGAACCTTGTTGTTGTCTTTTTGGACAAATTACAAGAGAAGAAGAGCTGCTGGCCGTTCAGAAATACTCTAATCAAATTGTTATAAATTGCTAAAGAAAGTATTTACAACAAATTTAGTAAGTTCATAGCATGCTAGGCAGACTTCACTTTTTCTGCTGAAGGGGCAGGCACAGCTGTATTTTTCCCCATAACATGAAAATAAGCATAAACAATGAAACCAGTATTGCTGGAAAGCTCTAAAAATAGACATTTCCAAGCAAATCTTGTCTTTCAAATATTCTTTGAATATTCTTTGTAATACCATGAAAGAATCTATTTTAATCAAAACATGTTTCATGAAGCTAAACTGCTTTGAAATTTCTGCTGTGCTTTAAACTGAGACTTGACACATTTGTTAGAATTAGCTTTTCAAGTTAAACAACAGGAGTGGTTTTGGTGGGAATAATAATAGGAAAACATCCTTGTAACACGTTCTGATTCCAGAAGTTCTCCTGGTGATTGGAAGGGTCCTCAGGCTCACAACAGGCATACAGAGCAATAAAATATCCTTAGCAAGCCTCCTGCTGAGGATGTCCTACAGCTGCACAGCCCAGGGACTTCCAAAGCTACAGCTCATGCCAGCAAAGACAAAATGGGAGAACAGTCACCTAGTATTTGTACCCAGTATGGTCCACTCATCACTGAGGTGGCGTGGTCATTCAGGGGGCTTTGTACAATTATAGAATTATTTGGTGTTGGAAGGGGACTTTAAAGATCATCTAGACCAACCCCCTGGCAACGAGCAGGGACATCTTACTGCAGGCTTGCAATAGAAAAGCAAGGATATATCTGAAATAATAATTAGCTTTTCTGTGCATCTGGATAACTCCATTGTTGCAGTTTTCATCATGTCACTGAGAATATTGTAGAAGACCTGTTTTTTGAGGATAAATGGTCTTCATACTTAGCTGGTCCATCCTACACTGTTCCCAGCTTTCAGCTAATGTGTCTCAGGCACATGGAGATATTAAAGAAATCACCACTTAGTTAAACTTTTTAAAAAATAAGGATGACAGGTGTGTAAGTTCTCAGAAGAAATATATTTTCCGCTTCCATTTCATGGCTACTTCGCTGACTTTTCACATACACACCACTGCTGGTGTTTCTTATTGGCCCTGTCTCTTCTGTGCTTTGAATGAACTTCAGCTCTAATTCCTTACAGTGCTTCTTATGCTGCAGCTAATGCCACTTCCCTGTCATTAATTGCCTCGTTTGTGAGCCCTACATGAGTGTCACTTTGTTGAGCTGCCAAGGTATGTAGGATGTAACGCATCTAGCTTGTTTTCTTTTCCTACCCTCCTGGCCCTGAGCCAAATAAATGCCATCACCTCATCACCTGCAGCTCTCCCTTCTAATATCTCTCATTTTAAATAAAATCTCACATTCTATTTCTCAGGCATAGCAAGAATTGTACAGCACTAGCACTTTAAAGAGGTGGCTTTGACCATGTGAAGCACGGATGTGTCTCTCTGAGGTGTCTTTGCTTCCTTTCTGTGCATAGGTGGAAAAGATGATTCCCTATGGATTTTTCAGGGGCAAATACAGGGACAGGAGAAAGTATGCAGGGCAGTGGACTGAAATGGATAATCTGCATGGTGTCCAGCTCCAGAGGTGAGAAACAAGTCACATTTTCTGTAAAATTTCAGTGTGACCTGAAAAACACTATTTATGACAACTTCAGGGTATTTTTTGAGGACTGCTGTTAACCTGGGCTGGGCAGAGTTGGTGTCACAGCTGAGCATTTCTCTTGTATATGCATTCTGCCTGCTCTCAGCATTTTACCTTCCTACTTGATAATCCAAGGAAAATATCTGCAGTGACTGAAGAGTAGATTACTGGTGGCTGAGCTGTGTTGTTAAATTACTAATGCAGAGATCTGTGACTGGGTTAGGTTGAACTTGGGTTTGGAAAGTTTTTATGTACCATGCTGGGCAGATATATGTTTGGATTCTCTTCTTGTTTATGTATTTTTCTTGGCATCTGCAACTGTGTCTGCACTGTGATTAAAAAGTATTTAATTAACATACAAAAATAAAATTAAAAAGTGTAATAGTTATTGTAAAAATAAAACTGTACCAAACCACTCATGCAAACAGCACCCTGGGGAGCTGGTAAGCTTGGAAAAGCTGGAAAAATACAACTACAACTGTAACAACTTCTCCCAAGAGAGTTACAAGCTAGAAAAATAAAACCCGCCATCTACTCCAGCCAACAACCACCCTGAGGGCACCAAGGCAAGGAAAATTAAATGCACACCCAAAGCTAAATTGGGAAAACTGCCTTTTCCCCCATTTGCTCCCAAGACTGGGAGTATTACCAGGCAGCAAAAGCCAACTGCTTATTTCCCAGGACTGTAGTGTTAGGAGATGCAAAAGTGAAGTTATGGCCATTTGAGCTGTGAAGAAAGAGCAACTTGAGAGCCAGCTGCTTCTGCTAATGTTGTGCTGTCCCTGGTTCAATATCTTGCCATCAGCCGTTTCTTTACTCAGTGTCTCTTATCTTCAGGTAGGGTGTAGCTGGCTCCTTCAGTGCAGCAGTCGGGAGGGCTGTGTGGAGTGACAGCCCCTGCAAGCAGCAGAAAGGTAGTGCCCTAAATTCTTAGTCTGCCATCAAATCTGTGTCAGTGGGAAGCAGCATCTGACAGTACCACAAGAGGTGTGTGACACTGAAGGCATCTGGAACAGTTGTGGTGCTGAACCTATGGTGCAGAGAGGAGCAGCATCTTCCTCAGGTTCCCCAAGCTAACAGGGGAAATCTGGGTCAGGTGCCCTGAGACTCTGGTACCAGAGATCAGAGCTCTCGCACACCGTCAGCATTTGCCTCACTGAATTCTTATCTTTTTGCTAGATTGATTTCTATATAGTAAGTTCCTACTTTTCTGTCCTAGTAGTAGGTGGGATTAAAATGCTTTAACAGAATTAGCAAGTGAATGTGAGAAACAAAGAAGGGCTTAGAGTGGGAAACCTGGGTCAGAAAAATGGGCTTTGCAATTAGCCTTGCATGCTGCAAGGCTAGGGATAGTCATCTCTCATAGACCCTGTCTTATCTTGAGTCCTTTGAAATAATTTTTATTCCTGGATCTCCTTTTCCCAGATGCTTCCAGTGGCCAAATGCTCCTCATCATCCCAGGAGACCACAACTGTGCTAGGCAAGGGACCTCCCTGGCACTGAGAAGGTGGGTGATGCAAGGGGCTACTCGCAGGGAGTTGGGGGACCTGAATGGCAGCAGGTGGGGTGGAAAGGACATGGAGGAGATTGAGAGGATGCTTTGAATGTGGGGCATGGTATGCTGGAGTCCACAATGCAGCTGAGCTGGGGACCTCTTCTGTGGGCATCAAAGCACTCTGCCCAGAAATGCTTATATCATCATTTCTTCTGACTCTTTGTGTTGCCTCAAGGTTCACTATTGCACCAATGCATCTTTCTTAACTGAATGGTTTAAACCTCTCTAAGGCCTGGATACATAAAGCTCCTCTAAATTACTAGAGCCACATTTTTACTCCTTTAAAAAACAAGTGTAAATTCCTCATGGCCAGCCACATTTTATGGATCCCTTCCGTGCTTTTGTGAATTGCAAGGTCCTTGGACCCCAGCCATGAATATCAGGTTTGCAACAATTGAATTATTTTCATTATTAAAGATAGGAAAGGTTTTCAAGCACTTTTTCATAGAAATCTCTCTTGGTTGCAGTTGTCCGAAGCTCTGTTGTATTTCACAGAAAATGAGATGGGAATTCATGCCAAAGAAAAAGGTTCACTTCAAAACCACAGTGGAATTGTGAATATAATGGCATAAGATTAGGCTTTATTTATCTGCAGGTAGGTCTGGAAGCAAAGTCCTCATCTTCTCTGCTCAGAAACTTGACATGCAAAATGAGAAAACACCTCCTTCTGCCAGAGGAATTATAATTTCTTTCTTCTAAAAAAGGGGACGTGGCCTGTTTGTCCAACCCTCTTCTCTCCATCACGTGCACTGAAAATTAGATTGTATTTGCCTGTTTGTTCTCCACAGCCTTTGGACAGACCTTGTGCTATTAGTTTCTTTTGAAAACTTTTCTGCAGGCTGTGATGGTATAATTGAAAAGCTCAAGGTGCCACCTGCATTTATTGCTGAGTGCAGAACAAGTTGGGATGGGTGAATCAGCTTTGATGAAATAAGAACCACCCTGGACTGCTGACTATAGTAAATTAGTCATTTGATGTGACAAAGCCATTTGGTGGCTAATTGTGTCCCTGTCAGTATTTATCTCTGCAGCCTTGGGCATTTTCTGGTGCTGATCCAGGCTGGAAGCTGATGTACCAGATGCTGGAAAGCTCATGTAGAAATAGCCAAATCTGTGTTGTCCCCTGGGGCTTGACATCACCCTGTGAGGACTGAGTTGGTTCTGGGAAGCGCTGGAAAAACATCCATCAAACAATGTCGCATCCTTTCCAGACAGGTGCTAAATTTGGCCTTCCTACTGTATGCTACTAGAAAGCAGAGATTTATGAGCCAATTCCATGATATATGGCATTTGATCCTAGTCCTGATGGCTTGCAAGATCTTGGACCTTACATTGTTTCTGATCTTGTGGCCTAGCAATGGTCTGCTGGCATGGCTCCAGCATAGAATTTAGCAAGTCCTGCAGCTCAGGCCACTAAAAATTTTAAACTACTGACAAATGTGATCTTCCTTTGCTCCCTGCCCTTGATTTTCCTCCATTTATTTTCCTGTCACTGAAATCCCTCATTACTCCCAGTTCAAGCTGTTGAAGAACCTTGCTGAATTTCTGCAGCCTTTTTAATATTTTTTTTCCTCTTCAGGCTGAAACTTTGGTCTGGGTTTATAATTACAGTATTATTAATGTATTTTTATCATTATTAATTATTTTTACATGTTGAAATTGATTCAATATGCCTGGAGCTGCCATGCTGGAACATGCCTTGATTCCCTTCCAAACTGGAGCCCGTGCGCACCAAACGTGGAGAGTTCCAATGGCTTTAAATCACTATAAACCTCACTGAGTGATTTAAGTTATTGGAGTGTATTCAAGTTTTTATAAGCCCTCAAATGTGAACCCTGCTCAGATTCTGAGTATGTACAGTGTAGCAGGATCTAAACTGATTTGAGTGCTTGACATATTTTTAAGCCCCTGGCTGGCTGGGGAATAATCAGGCTTGCTGGGCAATGCACTGTGCAGGGACTTTGTGTGATGGGAACAGTCACATTTTAAAGATGCTTCTAATTCCTTTAAATTGAAACATTTCTACTTAATTTAAGGGACTTTGGGTAGAGCTTTCTTTGTGGTTTGGAGGATGGTCAATACGATGAAATGCATTTCATCCTGAGGTTGATGGGTCGACTCCTGCATGAGATCAGTCTCAAGGCAAGCCACTGCCACCCACTCTTTGGTGACAGCCCCACTGAGCTGTGATCTGTGCCAGGACCCCAGGTGTCAGGTGAGCAGAGGGCTGAACCCTCTTCTGATCTCCAGATGAGGTCCTAGTCCAAGTCAGATGAACCCTGTTTAGCGATGTCCCTGCACCAGAACAAGCAGTCCCTCAGGCCTGTTTTCTAACCAGGAGGGCAACAGGGATATCAGAAACTGAGAGCCACATGTGCTGAAAATTTTCAACAACATTTTATAAAAGTTATAAGAATGAGGTGAGAAGATGGCCTTGTGGTGAAGGGAGGAGACCAGTGTGGATGAGAGAGAGAGCAGAAGGGCTCCCTCTCATCCTGGCTCTTGGCAGTAACTTACACACCGTATGATACTTTCTTGGGACCCTATTATCAGGGCCACCAAGTGCAGAGTCCTGAGATACCTGATGGAGCTTGAATACCTACCTGAACTCTTTAAGTAGAAGCTGCAGCACTGAACTGTGCCCAGCCTGGTTTGTGATGCCCCACCCACTGCAGCACATGCCCCACAGAGAGCTGCAGGTTCAGGGACACTCAACTGTAGTTCCAGCCTGCAAGTGAAAACACAGTCTTCTGAAAGCTAATAAATGGTCTTGGAGTAGATGTATTGCTGCAGAGCAGCACAAATGACAGCTCTGAGGTGCTGACTTCAAGGCCGGGTGGATCAGCAGAGAATCCACAGTCCTGCAAAATGTTTTACTCATTTCAGATTTCATTTTTTAGGGACAACTGCATTACATCTCTACTATAATTCCTCGACCTTGAAATCAAGTAGCAAGCTCTTTATATTCACAAGTGCAGCTGGTGAACACATTGCTGTATTTTGGAGTTCTTCCTTGATGAATTGTTTAATTTGGTTTGATATCATTAGGTATGTATTATGTGTAAGTGAACCTGTGCAGTAAAACATCTAAGGTTTGTACCCATAAGACTAATTCCTGCTGGTCCTACTCAGTGAATAATCACAGTCTTGAGACCTGTGAGTGCTGAGGACGTTAGAAAATTCAGATGCTTTTAGTTATATACCTATGTGGCTTTAATAGTCTCAATTTATTAAAAAGGTAGGTTTTAAATCCAAATGTACTAAATTCTGCCCTGAATTGCTAACATGTAAACTCGAAGTAACTTAAAAAAAAAACCAACAAAAACAATAAGAGAGAATCTGAGTTTATCCACCTATCGCTGAGGGCAGAATTAGGCCCATTATACTGCACAAATCACATTTTAGTAGCAAGAGATAGGTCTGTTAGTCAGCTTAATGATAGTGCAACCCCCAGACTACTGTACATTCAAGAAACAGGTTCTTATATTTTAAACAACATATAATTCTCCTTAAAACCTCTTTTATTAAAAAGTTTTAAGAATAATATTAAATACATAAACAGCCATGTTAATTAGATTATATAGGTAATGTACATTGGAACTATGACTTATTGCAGAGTTACTGACCATGAAAGCACATTTTGATCATTCCAGACTGTAATCCCCACTTAATCCATTCCCAGTCTGTCAATCAGTGGAATACAATCAGTATATTTATGATCACATCAGACCAGAGATCTGGAAGAATTTAGCAACTTTGCAGAGCTGAATCCAGAAAAGAAGGGGGAAAAATGTTTCCACTGGCAAAATGAACCGTTGCCAGGAAAAACATTATTGTTGACTTGGCCCATGTAATTGAATTTTCTACTCAGAAGTAACTTACAAACCAGCAGCTAGGAGAAATTATCAATACTGGGAACTCTCATAATAACAAAGCAGAGGAGTTTTACCTGGCACAGCACTTTTTTAAATCATGTTTTTCTTTTTTTAACATAGTGCTGTGGTTTTTTTCCTCTCCTGGTTTTTGCCATCATGAAATAATTCACATCACTAGAACAGCAGGAAAAAGCATCCCTTTCTTGGGCCCCTTACCTCCTGACATCCACCACAGCCCCTGTTCCAGTGATTGCAAGCACCTCCCAGCAAGAGCCATGTCTCTGGACAGAGAGACCTGAACATTCTTGGGGCACCCAATCCCCTGCCCAGGTTAGGGAATGCTTCAGGATTTGTGCTACTTTTAAACGCCTGATTTATATCTTGGTATTTCTGTAAGGGATGCACAATGTGATAGCAAAATCCATGACAGCAGTGAAGATGTACTGTAGGTATGTGATACCTCTTGGAACAGAACGTGTGGGGATGCAGTGATTGTCTCACAGGTTACTTCAATACCCTCCAGCTTTGAAAGAAATGAAGAAATGGAGCCTACAAGGAAGATGTATCAGAAAGGAGGGAGGGAGGGGACCCTGGGAAACCAGATGATGAACCAGCGCTGTTCAGCTTGGGGTAGGGGAAACTGAATGGAGCTTTATAGATGGGGTGTACATTCTCTCCATGCTTTCCATAAAACCCAGGACAGTCCTCCTGAATCTAGCCGTGATCTTACCTCTCAGTGACAGGGTATAGAAATAGTTTCCAATATGGACATGTTATTCTCTCACTTTCAAACAGTGAAAGAAACTGAGGTCAGAGGCTGTGCTGTCAACTTCCTTCCAACTGTTCATAGCTATACATGGGCTATGGTTTTCATGTCTGTCTAGACAACCAAATCTGGTATGTGGTTACTCAAAGCAGCATATAAGAGCTTCATCTGTTGATTTCTGCCCTAGGTAATGTGAAGCAATATTATGAAGATTTTGCCCACTAACTGTTGCGTAGCCCCTGTGATCAAGTTCAACATGTAAATGACTTTTTCCTCCCCATGTGTGAAACATGTACTTACATTGAATGAATGTAAGTACATGTTTCACACTTCGTCATTTGGTTGTGATTTGGTCCTTTGCCTGGATGGCAAAGGGCTGGATTCCAAAAAATGTTTCTTCCATGAGCCTCAGTGATTGGGCCTGTGCTGAGCTTGGAAAGGCAAACCTGTGATGAACTTTCTAAGTTCCAGCTGTCTTTTTAACAGACTCCCCCTCTTTAAGCTCAGAAGGCTATTGGAGATTGTGCTCAAAGAATGAGCTTGCTGGGCTCTTGATATTGACTCTTCCAAGGCATATTTTTCTCAGTTGCTACTTTATCACCTCTGACTTATAATAATCTCAATAACATTCTCAACATAAGAAGTAGACAAATATTTCTTAGGGTGTATTTTTAATTTTTTGTTATAAAGACAGAAATATAAAATAGAGAACAGTAGGATAATCAGTAGCTTCTATGGTTTTCCAGGATCCATATGATAAAAAGATTCAATCAACACCCTTTCCTTGGTCTGATAGCAGTAAAGTCCTTGGAATGGAGCATTGTCAGGGGATTAGTCTTCTGCTTGTAAAAGAAAGGCCTTAGCAGTTAGTTAGCAGCATGATGCCATTATCTTGTTGACAGTGCTCTGTGTCATTGATACTGTCTCTGATGCAGTTTCTGTTAGCTATGATTTGTTTTGATCAAGCTTTCATCCAAGCTTTCCCCTTTATAAGACCACTTCCTTCATTTTCTTACATGTACTAGAGCACGTCTTGACATTTGTGCAAACTAAAACTGCACTGAGTGTGTTTAATGGTTAAATGAGCATTAAAAACATAAGTAGTAACCAACAGATCTGGACCCTTTGCTGCCCATAATGCAACATGGCTGCTTGCTTGAGAACTTGAAATATGTCAGTTGTAGTTAGTTTCTATCAGGGTAACGTGGTAGTTGTATATATGCCACTTTCCCAGGAATGTAAATGCTTCGTTAGTTCTGTCCCTGTCCTGAAAAATCTAATATGGCACAAATAAAGTGCGGTAAATGGCTTCATGGAAAGCAGATGTGAGTGGAAGCCTAGACTCCTACCAAGGCTTTAGGGGACTTCAAAGACTGAAAGAAAGAGCTGAACAAAATATTCAACTGTGCCAAATTTTCACTGTTCTTGATGAAAGAGCAAAAGTGAGGAAAAAAAAAAAATCTGGCTCCTTGTTTTAATTTTCTACTAGCCTAGGGCAAGACTTTTAGAAGGAATAAATTACAAGCAAACAGGGAGAGAGACTGAATGGAGCAACTGCTGAACAAAGGGCATTCTTGGAAGAGTCTGGTTTTAGAGAACCTAGAAGTTGTCAGCTCAGTTATCAGGAGGTTGTCTCCCTCCCCACTGCTTTTGAGCAATGCCACAGCTCCCCATGAGCTGACTGCATGCAAATGCTGTCACTGCACGACAGTGGTGAGTTTGGAAAGTGTCCTCTGCAGAAGTGTTTTGTAGGACAGCCAAATGCAGAATGCTTTGAAAATTTAGCAGCAGATGTGAATGTGACATAAATGATTGTAACCTTTAAAGTTGTTTTCCAGAACAAGCCATTCGGGCTGGACTTGGAAATGATGTAGAACCTAGATGATGGTATTCAAGAAGCTAAAACATGCCAATTCTAAAGACTAGGATAATTCATTCCTGTTGTTTTGGGTATCATGTACTACATAAGGGGAATGGGGAAAAAAGAACACAGCGACGTATGCACAGAATAAGAAGTTGTTTTTTTTTTTCCTTTCTTCCTCAGACACTGTGTGGGAGAAAGGGCTCTGTGACTTAACAAAAGCCAGTCAGAAAATGGAGGAGAAATATAAGAAACCAGGCTGTGTTGCTTGTGGCAGTTTTATGAAATTATGTCTCACCTGTTTAAGATCTCTTCCATCTCTAATCCCTTCCAAACTGCTCTGTAGGCTTCATCCCTGGTGAAGATTTTGTTGGCACAACCTCACTGTTGAGAGCTGTGATACTTTGACACTTCTCCACCAATGAGCATCTCTATTCTAGGTACAACTTATGCTGCTTAGCTATTGCTTCATGTGGGAATAAGATGATGGAGAGTCTTCCATCTCCCTCACCAAGGATGTATGATTATTGCTATGCTATCTGAGACAAATACTGTTCTCCCTACTTTTTCTGCTGTCTTGTACTTCCTCCTCCAGTTCCTAAAAGGGAGATACATTTCAAATAATATATATTAGTCCACTCTTAGTTGCACAATTCAAAGCTTAATGCATATAGATGCCTATTGTGACTGCACATGGCAATGAGTTAATGGTTTACAGAAACAATTTTGTAGATGGTCATGTAGCTGTAAATTAGCTGAGACCTCAAGGCGCATTTACCAAGTACAATTGTGTTGCTACGTCTGAAAATAATTACATTTGCTGGAGTTTGGGCCAGGCTGCCTAAAGATTCTCCACACTGTAATGAGCTGTTGGTGTCTTGGCCTATGGTTTAGGCATAACTGTGGGGGTTATTTTAATTTTTATGGTATTTTTTGTAGTGGTTGTGTAGCACAAGGGGAAAAAAAAAAACAACAAACAAAAAAACAAATAGGGCATCTGAAGTAGATGAGCAGTGATAAAGGAGAAGAAAAACCTGGTACTTGCCAACTGCTTAGCTGGTTTACCACTCTTTTTTTAAATTTCAGTAGCCCAAATACCAGGCTGTATTTGTTTGCTGCTGCCTGCTGAAGCCTTCGACCTCAGCCTGCCCTTCTCTCCCTCAGTGCTGACAGTAAGTGAAGAAATGCTAAATTCATTCATCTGCCCAAGATCCCTTTGAAGTCCACCACTAAAAGCTCTATTGTTTTATTAGCTGTTAATGCTGCATGAGGGAATTCGGCTGCACACAGCGGAGCTGGGGTGCGGGGGGAGCCCTTCCTGGTAATTTGTCACTCTTTAGAAGTATGACACGCTCTGTTCTGCAAACACGCTGGCAACTTGGAGTGCTCTGGGCTGAGGCTGGAGCTGCTCAGGGCAGGGAGCTCCCACCACTGTTGGCAGGAGTCCTGGGGCTGGAGCAGCTGAGGGATCACACAGGCTGGGGTCACGCACCTTGATGCTCTCTGCTGGGTGTTATGAAGGCCAAGGTCAATGCTAAATTAGAGATCATGGGCTTCTGCAAAGAGCCAGCTTTGCTGGCTACAGGCTGGGTACTGACTGTAGAGAGCATGCCTGGCAGACCAGGCAAGTTGGGGGCAGGTTCTCAGGGAGGAGGTGGTTGAAGATGCATGAACCAGGGGTACTTTGCTTCTTTCCTTCTCTGGATTAAGATGGTTTGGCAATGAATGCTTTAAAGTGTCTATTCTAAATCCCTTTCCTGTCCTTTTTCTGATACATAGACCTGCAAAGCATGTGGAGCTGCAAGACAGTGCCAGCCTCCTAGAGACTTCCAGCACCAGTGGTGGGCAGCGCTGGCATCATAGGCCAGGGCAACTGGCTGGCTGGTGTCTCTCAGAGGTGATCCAGTGCCTGAATATCAACACAGCTTCCTAACTAAATGCAAGTGCATGTTGGGAATGCTGCTAAACTGCAACATGAGGCTTGTTCTGCATGCATCCTGCACAGGTTAATGGTCAGTGATCCACAGGTAATTGATAAAGCACCTATTGCCTTCTCATTTTGGCTTTCAGCTCTTTGTATCTCACCCCTCTCCTGAGGCAGAGGAAGCTTCAGGAAATTGATGGTGTGTAAGTTTTTGGTCACACATACGCTTTGGAACTGCAAGCTGGCTCCTGTGTGGGATCTGAAAGCTGGGCACAGCACACTTGCATGTTAAGGAAATTAAGTGGATGCTGCTTCAGGCTGTTTATTGATAAGCCCAGTTGGCAGGTACAAAATATCTCCACAGAAACCATCCATCACAGGAGCTACTGCTCCCTCCAAGCACAATGCATTTGATGGCAGGAGCTATGTCCTGGTAAACACAAACAGGAAGGTAAGCACAGCCTCCTGGCCACAGCTACTTGCAGGCGGCCTTCTTATTTGCTTTGTTTTGGTCTGATTGCTTCCCACTAGCTCAGCTTGATCAGTCTATCACCACAGCCTTTCTTTCCATCCATTCTTCCCAATGCCTTCTGTGTCATTAAAACTAAGTCAATAGAAAGGCAAAACTTCTTATTTCTTCAGTCACCTGATGAATCTTGAGAACATTGCTGGGGTGGCTTGGGTGGTTTGCATAAAAGCTTAACTGAACTGCAAAGTGTAGCTTGTGTTATGAAGCATGCTTATTAATATAACAATTTCCTGTGATGTAAACCTGCTGCTGTTTGTTCCTGCAAACAGGGGGAAATGAGTTTCCCAACATTTTCCCATGGCAGAAAGCCGAGGGGTCATGAGAAGCTTGTTCTCTAACATCCATAGCGCAGGAGTGTGCAATCGATTTGACCTGCTGTGCCCTCACCTCTGCGCTTGGACATATGCGGGCAGGGCAATACCAGAGCAGAGGGGACAAGAGCACGTCAGTGGTGAGATCAGCATTCATTTTTGGCAGGGCTATTTAAAATTCAGCACTATGCAGTGGTAGAAAATAGCTCCCACTTTAAGGTCCTGATCCAGCAAATCACCTGCGAGACTTCTGTATGTGTTGTGCATAAAACACGTCCCTCACTGCACCGGAGCCATTGGGTTTGAAATGTATATCTGTGCTGATGCCTTTTTAAGGTTTACTGTTACTGATCACAGTGGTGTTGAGAGATAACCTTGTGTGGCAATTACTGTAGAGCTAAACTCAATGCACAGTGCACATTAAGCCACTCTTAAGTAGTTTAAAAGCTAGTGGCCTGTACAGGCTTTCTCCTTACATGGACAGTGGCTTTGTCATCCTTATAAAAAATCTTTGAAGCCACCCTATTCCAATGTTAGTATTTGTAAACAGCAAAAGTACATAGTAATAACTAAAAAGTAATTATTTAACTACTTGTGATTTTCTTTTATTCTCTTTTGTAAATAATATTGATAGTGATTCATCAACAAGGATCATCTGTAATCGCATTATCACTTTTGCAGGCATATTCAGACTGGGTAGCTGGTGCAGTACTGGAAGATACCTGGCACAGTACTGGAAAACACCTGATGTGCATCTGCAACTGCTTTGGCCCCCTCTGCAAATCTCAGCCCCCTTTGGAGCAGGTAACCGCACACTGGTGATGAGGGAGACTCGTTGGTGTCATTCATTTAGTCATTAATGGCTTTTGAGCTGCTGTAGAGCACCACACACTGCTCCAGTGCACTCCTGGGTTTGTAAAGCACATCTGGGATATGCTGTTTCACACCAGGGAGAAAATTTACCCCCTCTACTGATTAAATTCACTGTATTTCTAAACCCCAGTTCTTGGCCTGGTGGTTAGATGAATTAGGGTAATTCCTAGATGGTCAGGGAATTAAGGGTACAGCATGCTCTGGTGGTCCCCAGTTGCTTGATTAAGGATGCTTTAGGATGGCAAATTTCCCTTCAGAGACAAAAAAAAAGTGTCAGACAGCTTTGGAAAGATGTTCTCTTGGGACAAATCCCTGCAGGCAGTGTGCACATGCCTTTCGGTTGGCCACGATGGGTTTAGTTAGAGCAAAGGTGGGTGCTCTGTTTCCCTGTTGATGGGTGATTTACTCACACATGTGCTGGCTCCCAGCAGCCCCAGCTCAGACACTGCAGAGCCCTTGAACCAGAAAGGGGAGCATCTCCTCAGCAGCTCAATAGATTACTTCATCATCACTCGCTTTCCAGAAGTTTGAGAGAGATTTGAACTCTGTCCCAAACTTCTCTGCTATAATGCTTGGAAAATGCATTTAAAGGAGGCATTTACTCAAAATGCTGCTCTACAGAAACGTTTCTTTCATCACGTTCCCATTAACCTTAGAATGCTTTTAAGCACTTTATCTTCCGTGGGAATGAAACTGGGGAATATTTCCAGCTACTCAGAATTTTTTATTTCAACTCATGGGAATTTGTCAAACCCAAGATGTCAAGCAGAGTCCAAACCTGACTGGCCTTTTGTCTTTCAAAAACACCGTCCACCTCATTGTTATGTCTCTGCATCCAGAGCTCTATTTCTGAATGCAAAGTAGGGATTTTTGTGAAGCTCACCAGCACTTCTAGTGCCAGTGTGGTGCATAGTGTCTCACTGCTGCTAGAAAGGCAGACTTGTGCATACCACATTACTTCACACCATGGTAAGAAAGACATTTTTAGAAAGCAGTTTGGTATTTTGTACATCTGTCTTCCAGTGGAAAAATGGTGTCATGTCCCAGGTGACTTGTGCCTCTGGAGCTGGGTAAAAAGCCACTGCAGAGTCCTGGCTTTCTCTTAAAAAACAAGCAGTGTGTCTGCTGCACTTTTCTCCTTTTTTTTTTTATTTTTTCTTCCATCCTTAATCTTTCAGCTACTGTTTAGAGGTTGTGAAGTAAATTGAAGGTGAAGCCAAGGGAGAGGCTGGGTATTTCCTGTGTGTAGCTCAAGCTGTAATTCCACTAGAAGGGTCCCTGTATGGTTTCTCCACACACCTTAGTGTTGGCCTGTGTGTTAAAGCAGAAGGCGAAGACAGGAACAGCAAATCAAAGCATTATGATGAAAGTGGCCCATGGTTATAGGGGATGTGAAGAGGCAATATTTAGAGAAAAAGCATGATACCTGAGGTTGGCATTTACACCTGCTTTTCCTGATTTCTTTTTAGAGTGTAGAAATGGAAGTAGGGAGCAAAGGGATTGTTTTTTCAAACAAGAGCCAGCTCCCTCTGTAGGGGATTGATGGCCAGGACCCATGAGCAGCCCTTCAGCATTAAGTCAGTGGTTGCCAGGGTTTTATACCTGCAAAATTCCTCTCTGTTTCAGTGGGAGGCTTGACAAGTTTAAGCCAAGCAGAGACTTTTCTATCCTTACACTATGAATCTGTTGCAGTCAGCCGTGTTTCCAGATGGGTAAAATTCCAGAGAAACGATGATGGATTTGACGCATCTCAAATGATGACAGCAGAGGTGCTGACTTCCCCTTTAATTCCTTCCCTTAACAGACAAGGTCCCTGAACCTGGCCCTCTTCATCGACATGTGCAGTGCTTGTTTCTCTCTCACTGCATGTCTGGTTGGCTTTGCCTTCCTCCCCCGACTCGTAACTTTCAGCTCCTTTCCTGCGGGAAAGATTAGGAAGGATAGGAAGTCGTCTGTGCAAAAAGCATCCTCCCGGCCAAAGTAAATACAGGTCACAAGATTAGGCTTCATCGGAACTTTAAGCCTGGCCCAAGCTAAATAAATGAGCTGTCATGCTTTGGTAAAAGCTTCAGTCTGGGTGAACTGGCATGACTGCAAAAACGGTAAAGCAGTTAATAGGTTTTGCAATATGGAAGCTTTAAGTTTTGTTTTTAATGCTGCATTCCTGACAGTCAAGACTCGCACTGAACTTCAAATGCCATTAATTTTATGTGTTGGCCTCACTTGCTACTATGCAAACACACTTCCCAAAGCACAGCGATAGCAGCAGAACAGCGCCATGAGAGAGGTCTACCATGGAGAGCCCTTAAAACAGAGAAGCAAAGTGGGACAGTAAGAAACACTCTGTCTCAGCTTGAACCCTGGATTTCTTGGCTGTTGAGACTGAGTCTTTCAATGAATTACAGATCTGCTTTAAAAAAAAACTCTATGTCAATCACCAATGGAGACATGGTGATGGACAACATAGTCCAGGCTTAGTCCATAGCTATTAGGTAGCTGTTCACAAAAAAGGTTAATTGGACCAGTTAACGGGTGGAATCTCCCAAGTTTCCCTGTGAAAAAAGGGTAATTTACACTGAGGAAAGACCAGGATTATTTTCTCTTGTCCATGGACATGAGACTCTGGCCCTGGCAGTGCCCTGTTACACATCTTTGGAGATGTTAATCCCCCTGAGCGCTTTGGTTCCCACACCTCACAGTGTGCGCAGTGTGGGGATGGCAACAACAGGACACCTGCTCTGCTGGGAGAAATATTGATGCTGTAAACTGCACAGAGATGTGGAGATTTGCCATGCTCTGATATTCCATAATTACTGGTCATAACCATTATAAGAAAAAAAATAATTCTCAACCAACAAGCATTAAAATTCTTTATGTAACAAACCCCTGATTTTTAATATTCTTTTTAATGTACTTGACAAAGCTTTAGTTTAGAGCTCAAGCCAGCCTCTTGTAAGTGTGCAAGGGTTGAGACAATTTAAAAACCAAAATATTTCTCCCAGTGGAGACCTTGCAGCTTATCGGGTAACTGCAGGCTGTAGTTCGTCCATTTTTAACTGGGCATTAAAAGTCTTTCTGACACTTGCTTTATTCCCCTACAATAGGCCCTAACAGCCCCTCAGAGGCCTTCTACAGCCTGATGTGTAAAATGTAATGGGGATTGGTTTAAAGAGTGGAATTTGACCTGAGAGAGATGTGAGTATTTGGGGACTATTTAGTCCTTGGTGGTACTTGGGGGCTTTTTAGTTTCTGGGGCACTTTATTGCTCATTAGTGCCTGGGGATGCTGCACAGTACTCATTAGCATGCTGTCCAATGGGTTTCTCCATTTAAGCATTACTGTGTTGTGGCAGAGCAAATGAACCCTTCCTCCTCCTCCTCCCCTTCCACATGGAAGGAGCAGTTGGGCCTGGAGATGCTTGGGGAGATCAGGGTCCTCAAGGGTGTCAGCAGAAAAGGACTGGGGAGTCCCCTCAGCCACAAACATGATACCCATGGTTGTAGGGGATGCTCCGTTGTTCACACTACTATAAATAGATAGATGAGAGACTAAAGCATGCCCATAGGGAAACCATTCATATTGGTGGGACTCTTGTGTATTTCCAGTTCAAATGCAATGCAGGAGAGAGAGGTTCTTGCTTCAGCCTTGTCCTCTACTTCTCCTCATCCTTGCCGGAAAACCAGCAGCAATGAGCAAAATGGCCACCCAAGCCAAGCCCTTCCAGTCCCTGCAGCTGGCTTCATCCCTGAGAGAGCCCAGCCCTACGAGCCACTGCTGAAAGGAGGGAGGGATGCTGTGCTGCTGGCAGATTCTCAGTTGCTTTATGTCTCTGTGAAATAAGCCTAGGTGAAACTACCAAAATCTTGCCCTGCCCCGTGCTGCTGCTTCCTTGCTTTACAGCACTGGCCAGTAGTGGAAGTGTGGTCACTCATCTTGTATGACCATGGATGTCCTCCCAGGCAGGGCTGCACAGTAAAGGGAATGGCATCGGCTCAGGGATGGTCATAGTCTTTCTGACTTTTACTTTTCCCCTTAGCTTAAATTATTCCCAGACGTGTGAACTCAGCAAACAAGGATCAAGTTTTGTCCACAAGGCAAGGTTTACTTCAGATCTGGAATAGTGCCTGAGCTTCCCAGTGGTCAGGAAAAAGCTTGCAGGGAGCAGATGAGCAATTCCTTTTGTATTTTCCATCCATCAGGAAAAGCTACATCTGAAAAATAATAGCTGAACTGGAAAATAAAATTAGACAAGTCTGAACAAATATGGAAACCATCACTGACCTAGTATTGGAAGAAAGTCTCAAATGCTAGAAAGGAGAGAAGCAGAGAGCGGGAATGGGTAAGTTTTGGCCTCTGTCGGGAATATGGAAGGAATTATTTCGTTCTTCTTCCCTGTCTATTTGTTTTCTATGGGGCACTCTGTGTGGTTAACCCTGTCTTTGTCATAAATATATGTGGCAGAGACAAGTTTTTTCAGAGGTCCTGACCAAACCATCTGTTTTGCATCTGTGGTTTTGCATATGTAAATATTATTATTAATAGTAGCAAAAGCAATCATAATGGCAGCAGGAATAGAAACACTATTAATAGTCATAGCACTGGCATTCTTATTTGTATTGCTGCAGGAGGTCACATCATGCACCAGGACTCAGCTCTGTGTTTGAGAACAGGATGGTTGTTACTCCCAAGCACTGTTGGTGAGCACAGATACAGTCATGGGTGTGGTGCCAGGATTTTCATGATGGGACTGTGGTGTCCAGGCATAGGGATTTCCCCCAGGCTTTTGCAAGAGAAACTTTTTAAGGGGAAATGACTCTTGACAACTTGCAGCTCTGAGGAAAGAACAGATCCCAGTGGGAAGATAGCTCAGCAGCTCAGAAGTACCTGGAAACAACTGGGAAAACTCACCAGTAAAGGTAATTATGTGCTTCCTGCTTATCCAGAGGCTAAATTTGTCCCAGTATGTCCAGAGACAGAGCAATGATTTCTGCATTGCCCAGTACTGCACCTGAGGTCTGATTCCCAAGCCCAGCCCAAGGTATCTTGTCTCCATACAGACAACAGGCTTTTCTGGGTGGGTCACCTATCTGAGAAACTCAATTCTGCAGACTGTCAGCATCCTAGTTGTGGGAGTCCTTATCTTTCTGTTCCTGTTTTACTCCTATGATTAAAAGTGACATAAATTGTCACTAATTCAACAAGCAGAGGGAAGATTTCAGGGCTGGATGAGCACAGGACAGAGGTAGAAGCAGTACCAAGAAGGCCAGGTAGAGCAGAAGGAGAAGGATACAGGCCGTAGACATCAAACATGGGGAGATAGGAGATGCTCATGCTAGAAGAAGCACTTCCAGGAGGACAGGAGACGTGCAGTGAAAGCAGGAAGTCCCTGCCACATTCTAGGCTTGGTTCTGGTTCACACGCTACTCAGAGACACACAAACTAACAAAACCTATCTCAACATGCCCACCTCCTTCCAGGTCGAGCCAGTATCTTTGTTCCTATACAACAAATGTTTTTTTGTTCAGCTCTGGTTGGTTTGATGGATCTGTGGTGCATTAAACAGCCCATCTTCTGGTTTGTATTTTTTCCAGTTATCGTATTTCATGTATCCTGGCTCCTTTCATCCAGCCCTGCATCCTCCCACACCCCGAGCAGAGACTAAGCGGGATCCAGTCCTTGAGCTTGCTGCCTTCACAAGCACAAGAGTGACATGGACCCTTATCCCTATGCTTCTCTGCTGAATTGTGGGAGCATTTGCAGCAGGGACTGACACGTTCCTATGTTTTCAGTCTGTCACCGTGGCTGGAGCTCAAGGACTTGGTGCTGGTACATGCTGCCCCTCAAAATTCACATCACCTGTGCACAAGATGGTTTCTGAAATCAGTCTGGACCATCAATAACAAGCTAAGGTTTATACTTACTTCTTACATCATTCAGATTTTTACTATGTCACACTGTAGGTGCACATATAGTAAGGGGGTTGGCTTGTCAGTGCTTTTTAGAAGTCCACCCTGACATTGCACTGTAACTTCACTTAAAACCTCCTGCAATTCAGTGCTGAGTGCCCCTGACCTTGCCACCTCCCAGCCCATCCCTGTGTGGGTCTGCACACCCTGGGATAGATAAAATGCTTTTCTAACTCTCCTGCAAATCTTTGCAGACAAGCATTTAAAACACATGAAAAAAAAAAAAAAAAGGATAAAAAAGGGATAAATGTCTATTTCACTTCCCTCTCTGGCTCTGTACTAACCCCATAGTACAGACCCCAGGGCAGTGGCTTTTGCAGCTATTCCTTTGCAAACAGGGGATTAGGACCCAGGAGGTGTGTAGAGCTGCAGGGTGAAGGGCTGCCAGGGCTAATCCTGCCAATGGCAGCATCCAACAAGACCTTGGGGGCAAGGGGAAGCAGAAGACCCAGGCAGGTCTGCAGAGGACCCTAAATTGGGCACCCAGCCCCCTCTAAGGAGCTCCTGTCAAGCTGGCCAATAGTCAGGACTAGCTCCTCGCTGTCTTCCCTATCCTCTGACCAAAAGAAAAGCTGGAAAGCAGGTAAGGGAATAAGGATCATCTAGGTATTTTAGCTGTGTGTTGTCCCCTGGTTGTACCCCAGTCTTCCTGCCAATGACAAAGTCCTCCCTGGGCACAAACACAACTTTAAGGAAATTCTAACTCTAAGCTTCTCCATGATTAGCTTCTGGTTGTGTCTCAGACTACTTAAGATCTGGTAGCTGCTCAAAACTGTCATTTTCCTATTGCTGGCAAGGCCCGAGAGCAAGTCTCCATTTGAGCAGGTTGATTTACATGGTCCGCAGGGACGAGCCCTGTTTCACAATTTCACTGAGACCATTGATACGCCTGAGGAAGGGGGCACAGCCCAGAACTGCTCTGTTCAATTGACCCTGTGCAATCCCTCTCAACCTGGATGTGCTTCTCTTACCCTCAGCCACCTCTCCTGGGACACTGCACTTTGCAGGGTCCTTGTTCCCAGATGGAATTCTCCTGAAGACTCCCCTTCCAGTTTTCCAAGAGATGCTCAGCTAATCTTTTCCTGCCCACTTAGAGGAGCAAGTGGTGTCTGTGGGTGGGCTGGGGCTGGCGGAGCTGTACCGACCGGCAGTGATTATCCAGCAGCTCCTCGGAGGGGGGGCCAGGGAAGCCACTGCCTAATCCGTCCTGAGCTGGATGGGTGCCTGGATCGTTTCAGCGCGGCCTGGCGCGTTCAGACGATGCGCACGCTCTGCAGTGCAACCCGCCTCCTCAGAGAGCTCATGGCACAGGCATCTGTCACTGAAACCTGTCTGCATGAAAGGCTGTCTGCACAACCGGGGGAAAAAAGAAAGGCATGACAGCACAATTAGTGAGAGCAAATGAAAGGCTGTTTGAAGAGGAGGAGGGAGGAAAGGGGAGAGCTGCAAAAATCCCTGGTGGGGTTTTGGGCTTGACATCAAAACCCCTTAACAGTGTATTACTTCAGCCCCCAATGTGGACAGATGTTGAGCTGTGGCTCAAAGGAAGTCAGAAATCTTTCCTTAGAAAAAAATTGGCTAGGAAACTAAAGAAAATATTGTGAAAGAAAAGGAAATAAAAGCCCACTAAAGAAGATTTATCACTGCCTCAAGCATTTCTGTATCCTCTAGTCTTATGAGGTCTCAGCCTCAGGGGAGAGCAAAAGAGAAACAGCCTGTTGCTACATTAATGGGTCACAAATTTAGAGCCAGGGACATGTTTGTCCAGTTAGATGGTGATGGAGGGAGCTAACTCTCCCAGCCAAGGACTCCTCCAATCCATGCTAACCCCAGACAGCTTTCAGATGCCTCTGGCACCAGCTTGCAGCTTTTTCTGGCACATCCATCTCAGCAGCCATTTTTGCCCGCTCACTTTTACAAGGTTCTTCTGGAGCCCTTTGTCACTGGCAAAACATTTTTTTGTTCCCAAAAGAGGAATCATCCATAAATGAGGAGATTTTGCTGTGTGTTCCCTTCCCAATGCTGCAATTGAGGGTGCTGAATAAAACCAGACTCAGCAGAGATTCTTGGACAAACCCCATTGATGAATCTCATTTATCCTCAATAACTGTCTGTTAAACCCTGCTCTTTGCTACTTACAAGACAGGAATATCTTTTAATTAGATTTCAAACCATGAAAGGACCTTTGTTTCAGCCCCTTGGCAATGTAAATTTTTAAAAAATAATTCTGCCAAAATATTCTGGAAATTTTTCTGTCTGGTAGGTTCTCCAGCCATGTCTGCTGGCTCTTTCCCACTGGCCTCTCTGCTCATGTGCTTGCTGCTGGTGTGGACCCTATCATCCAAGCAAAGATAGAGGTGACATTCACCCCTGCAGTTCCCAGGGTTGCCTTCCAGAGCTTGGTTTGTAGGTAGGAGCTACTTTAGCAACCTACTAGTCCTCCAGCAGATGGCTAGTAAAGTCACCTTGATCTAATTCCTCTAATTTATAAAGAATGGCCTGGGTGTATCTCCCAAATATCAGCAACAGTGAAGACCAACACACAGTTATGCTGTCTTGTCCTCCTCAGTGCCCTGTTGCACCTCTGTATAGAGCAATGGCTCCCTAGCCAGCTTCTTACTTCTGATCTATTTAAAGAAACATAAAAAAAAAAAAAATCTTTGCAAGGAAATATTCATGTTCTTTTTTATCTCTTAATTTTCTGTCTGCACTTTCCTTGCTATGTTTTATGATTTTTCCTCTTCTCCTCATGTGGGAAACCTTTCCACTTTTAATACATTGACCTTCTCCCTGTGATGCCTCCTTAACCTTAGCAGTGAGTCATGCGGGGTGTTTTTTAGGACCTCTTAGTTCTTTTTGAGTTGTGGCATATGTTTTACTCAGGCTTTAATAGAGCATTTTTTAATCGACTCCAGATTGCTTGAAGGCTCCTTGCTTCTCTCTGTTCCTTTTCATTTTGTTGTTATTGACTAATCACCTTATTTTTTCATAGCTCCCTTTCTTGAAAGTGCAGAGCCACACACTGAATTTATTTGGTGTGCTCTCTCCCACTACAGCATTAAATTGGTTGTTTTGTGGTCACTAGCAGAGAGCAGCTCTCCCACAAACACCTTGTGAAGCAGGTCTTGTGCACCACTTCCCACCAAACCCAGAGCTGCAGCCCTTCTCGCTGCTTCCAGCACTTCTTGTTCCAGGAGACCCATTATTTTATTCAAAAATATTTGTTTTTCTGCCTCATGGATCACTTTGCTGACTAACTTCTCCAATCCCATTTTATATTTGCTGATCATTACCTTTATCCAGATCAGGAGTCAGTAGCACAGTCCTGGCTTTACATTTTTCCTGTTGGAATCTCAGATTTTCCACTTCAAAAAATTCATTGTGATACTGGGTTTGTCATCCAGGGCAATGGGAAAGCCTGATGTTATCCTTTTTTTTTTTTTTTTTTTTTTTTTTTTTCTTTTTTAGCTTTCACTCCAAGGACAATATCCCCCCTTGATTTTTTCCTTGTTTTTTTGCTTTGTTACAGTCTT
>JANHGL010019989.1:40138-55771 GCA_024611195.1 Ceyx melanurus
GTATTTGGGTTGTGGTCCACAGGGCAATGGGAAGCCCGTTTTTTTCCCTTTTTTTTTTTTTTTTTTTTTTTTCCCTTTTAAGCTTCTTCTTCAGGGACAGAATCACCTCTGAATTTTGTCCTTGCTTTGTTGCTTAGTAATAGACTTGTGGATCTGCCAGCACTACACACGGTTACACTCACCTTATTTATTGCAGCTGCACTATATATTTCTTTGCTGCTCTTTCCCTGGATAGTGGCCACATCCTCCTCACGAGGGGTGCAAGTATCAATTTCTACACCCACTGACTTTCCTTCAGCTTCTCATTTAAACAATTCTCTATGGCCTTTCCACTTTCCAGTGCCACTGGCCCAGCTCTACTGCGATGGAGGTGCTGGACACCATGACACCATCTGGCAGGTTCGGAGAGGTTTTCCCAGGCAAAGGACCTTCCTGGGTGTGTAACTCACCTCATCACAAGGGGTACAGGAGTGGAGGTGTAGGATTCTGCTCTGCAGCATCCTCCAGGCTCTCCCAGCACCTATTCTCCTACTGCCTTGCACTCTGGGCAAGCACAGACACCCAAACGTGGTGTGCTCTGTGTGATGATCTGGGCAGCCCCTTGCAGATTCTTCCTGCTTCATGGACTGAAGTTGTGGGGTTGGGAAACGTGCAATGTGTGTTTCAGTATAAAGCCAGAAAGTCATCCCTTTTAGTCTGTGGTAGGGGGCTTCACAAGCCCAGGGTAACTTAGAGCTTTCTGTACCATCACCTGCAGAACCTGGCAATGTCAGTGGCCCTAATCGGTGCCCCCAGACCTATCTTGCCTCCCTTGCCCAACCAGCCCTGCCTGCTGCCCCAATGCACCCTCTCACGAGACTCAACGATCCCCATTTCCTCCCCTTCTCGCTCCTCCCCTCAGCTGCCCCCCACACCCATTCCGGGGTGCCTCTGACTTCCCATTTCCATCTCACTTCTTTCCGGGGGTTCCATCAAACCCAGGGGCAGCGGCATCCCTGCTCTGTGTGGTGGGGGTGACCCTCTGGCTCGCAGGATGATGTGGGATGGGGTTTTGTTCAGCGGGCGTCTGTCTGTCCATCTCCCCAGGGTGACACAGCAGCGCCGGGGTGCTCTAGCAGCAGGGGGTGCAGCCGGAGCAGAGCTCCCCGCTGCAGGGCTGGGGAAGGACGGGCCGGTGCCGCGGTGCCGGGGTGTCCTCTCGCGGCAGAGCAGGCGCGGTGCATCCCGGCCCGGACACCCCCGGCCCGCTCCCGGGGTCCGGCCGCGGCAGAGGGGGCCGGGGGCCGCCCGGCGCTGTTGGGGCGGGTATGCAAATGGTAACAGCCCAGAAAGAAAAGCTGCTCTGGAGCTCTGCTGCCCCTTCGCGGTACCAGATATATATATATAGATAGATAAAGATGTATAGGAGTGTCTGCAAGTAGCCCCGCTCCACCCCACATCCCTCTTGGCCAGGGATTCCCTGGTGAATATACGACTGTTACCAGCGGCCACAGTCTGCAGCCGTAATCTACATTCTGACTTTAACTCCTAGGACAGCACTGTTGCTTTTATTTCCTCACCCAAAAAATCAGTTACCCTTGGTACAGCTTGGTATTCTTTTTTTTTTTTTCTCCACAAAGAGAGCATCCATTTCTGTTTTATAAGTGTCCTTTTGTGCCTTGAGGTGACATATTCTGCAACACACGAGTGACTTCAGAAACACCAAACTCCAGCTACAGAAGAGGTGCAGTGGGGAGACTGACACAGAGGTGTGTGAGGATGGCTACGGGTGACCCCCATTGCTCAGTGGGAAAAGCACATCCCAAAAGTGATTCAGGCAGGGACCTGAATTACACCCAAGAACAGGTAATTTTCCAGTGTTTTTGTGCCTTCTCTTTGAGATAGGGATTTGGGTGATGTGGCCCCATCTTGTGGTTTTGTCCCTGTAGTGCTAATGAGGTGGCCCAGTGTAGCAGTCAATGGTCCCCAAGGAGCTGCATTTTCAGGGATAATCCCGTAAACTTTGAGACTTGGTTTCTTCAGGGTTCAAAAGTGCCTTGTAAGCAAATACCAGTTCCTCTCACAAGGTTTTGGGAGCAATATGTTAGTAGGGTGGTTTGTTAAAATGTGCATCAGGAAGAGGGGTAAATTTATCAACAAAAGTACAACTGTAACAACTGAAAAACTTGTGGAAGGTGCAAGAACATTGGATGTATTTTTGTACCTGCAAACTCTGGTCGTGAATGCAAAACAGGCTCTGCATACAAAATAAATCAGCTAAACATGGATGTAAGATGTACTGCTACACTTGCTTAGGTGTGGGCCTTGGGCAGTAAGGTGGGTGAGCTGCTGGACTGTCTCCACTAAAACTGAGTGTTTTTCTGCCTTAGCTCCCATCTCAAGCTCCTACAGACATGAGAGGTTAACAATATTAATGTATGCTGCTGAGTGTTTGACAGTTTGACACATTCCTCCTGCAATACTATGCCCTCTGTAACGCATCAGGTATTTTGAAGAATTGGAAAATAATACACCTTGCTCACAACTGAACTTGCACAGATGGAGAGCATTGTCAGCAAAAGTTGTCCTTTAATTCTTGCATACAAACCCATTAATCTCTTAAACAATAGGAGATACAAACCATGAAAAAGAAAAGATACCAAAGGAAGGAAATGTTCCCTGCCTAGGACCAACAATGCTCCAAGGATCTGAAGAACAGCTGTTGCATGTCCCAAGATCTAAGGCACTGCAGTAGAAACTGTCTGTGAGCAGAGGTCACCAGTTAAAGGCCATGGAAGGGAACTGTCCAGGTGGCACAGCCTGCCCGTCTCCTCGGAGTGATGCTGCAGGCAGGTCATTGTTTCCACATGCTGCTGGCGTGCTCCACTCTCTGGTACTGGACGCGTGTGCAGCTCACTCCTTTTCCATGTGTCTGCTTAAAGATGTTTCCTTCCCACACCCTGCTGAGCAATGGCAGAGGTCAGCTGCAGCAGCAGCTGCTTGCAGGCAGCCAGGAGCCAGGCAGGGATTTACAGCAGTTACCCCTTCCCGATCACACCCCATGGGGTGTCTGCTCCTTTCCTTTGGGACCGTGGCCTGTGGATGCACAAGCTTCCTCTGCTCCAGTGATGCTGGCCCTGCCAACTCCTTCACAACATTAGAATTGAACAAACACCTCCTGATGTTCCCTAGCCCATTACAGGCTTTTCACAGAAATTACCAGGTGAGGGTCCATGGCCTATGTTACACCACGGGATGTCTCTACCCCAGAGGAGAAGGATCAGTCCAGGACTACTCTAAGGTGAAACAACAGGACTACTGTCCCCTCCTGCCTCTGTGCAGTCCTGACCTGTTTGTGCCATGATCTGCTCTTGCTCTCCTCCTCTCACCCACAAGCTCTGATTTCAGCCCTTTTCCTCCTGAGTGTCACTAGTGTCGGCAGCATGGCCACAAGGCTCAGGGCAGTGATCTGCTGATGTGCCACACAGCAGCTCTTGTACCATGTCCCATAGGCCTGCACAAACCTGAGATTTCTCACCAGCACTGAACAGACTTTGCAACAACCATAAGCTGCCCAGTGCCACACAACCTGGGGACTGCTGGTGGGAAGCACCAAAAGCCAGCACTCATGCTGGTACAACAGCACACGTACCGTTTCCTGGAGAACTGCTGGTCTATCTCCTCCAAGGACTGTCCCTTTGTTTCCGGAATGAAAAGGTAAATGAATAGAACAGCCATTGCTCCCATCAGTCCATAGAGAAGAAACACCCAAGAGAAACCAATGGCATCTGCAGAGAGATTCGAGAGCCTGAAGAATCCTTTGGAGGTAGGTCACATCATGAGATAAAAAAGAAGCTAGTTGCTTATTGTAATGTGGTCATTACACATAATGACCTCACAGGGGCCTCTTATTTTAAGAAGCCTTCAAAAGGGCTCCTTATCTCAAGGCCTGGACTGGGAATCAGTAAGGGAGAAGGATAGTTCACACCAGGCTTTGCCAGCAGCACCACAGAGGGAAGGAGAAGGCAGTGAAGCTCTGGGATGAGCAGTGACTGCTAAGTGCCTCCGCCAAGAGTTCTGATAGCAAGAAACATCATAAAGCTACTGCTGTGAAAGCTGCAAACTCCATGGTTTCCTGATACTGTAGAATGAAAGTACAGCCCTGTGGGCAATGGGTGATTTTTATGAAATGGGCAGAGAGGCTCAGACCAGTGTTGTTAGTGCCTGTTTTTTCTGCTCTGAGGCATCTGGGTCACATCAACTCCAATGTCAAGTCCCCAGAGTTCAAAATGCCACTTAACCTCTAAACAGCTTGTGGTGGTCACCTTCCCTAACTGGCTGTGGGAATAGGAGGGATGGGGGACAGCAACTTACCAATAAGGTCCAGGAAGGAGAGGCTGATTAGTAAATTAGCAGTCCAGTTAAAGCTGTTACAGAAGGCAAAGGCTCTTCCTCTTATCCCAGTAGGGTAGATCTCACTGAGGACCAGCCAGGTCACTGCACAGATTAGAAAGATCAGAAAGACAGTTGTAGGGGTTAAGCAATTTATTTGGGAAATAGGCAAGGGAGATTGCAGCAGGGGCTTTAAACTCTGGCTTCACCCAGCACCTGCTGCTGGTGATGTCAAACATCCATCGATCTTAGAGCTGAATACTAGAAAACTCCCACATTCAACACTCCACAGAGGAATGAAATACCAATGAACAGGCCTAGAGAGCAAATTAAAAAAGCAAGGGAGTTAATCATTCCATTCAGGGGAGGTGGAAAAGATCTGATTTTCCTGCTGTTGGGATGTGCTCTTTGCAAATAAATCACAAAGGGGTAGGATTAGGGAGACAGTGTTGAATTTGAGCTAAAATCAGCTAAAGCAATATGTATCTTAAAGTAGGCTCTCCTATCCCAGGGCTATTTTGCTTGAAATAACTGACAGGGTCCCTGTCAGACTCATAATTCTTGCTGTGCACTTGTGTTTTCCCTTAAGTTAGGTGCTGTTTTCTCCCATCAAAGCATTTCAAGCAGTAAGTGCCAGAATACATGAGAGTTCATATGGAAACATAAACTAGTATCTATTCTCATCTGATGAATAAATGTTTTCAGAAAAAAAACCCAACTGATACTGAGAAACTTCTGAAGAGGTTCCACTTCCAGTTCTACCACTGACTTTATCACACAGGAGAAGCTCCTCAGTCCCTCTGTCCTCAACCTTCTTCCTCCCCCCTGGAGTGCTAGAAAGGTTAGGTTTGTGGGATGCTCTAATTTTGCAATGAGCTTGACAGAAAAAAAAAATAATTAAAAATTACAAGGATAGTGATAGCATGGAAGAGAAAGTTATTCTAGTGCTGTATTTGCCCTATAGCTGACAGAGCTGCAATGCTAAAAAATTATTCCTTGAGCTGAAAGGGATAAATTTCCAGTTGCCAGACACAGAGCTGCTTCCTGAAGCAGATACATAATGAATGCTTCAAGATGACTAGAAAAATCAGCCTGAGTTTTGCTCTCTGGATTAGTTCAAGGATATATAAACATCATACTTACTTGGTCCAAATCCAATTGAGAAGGCACTCACAAAAGCCATCATGCTCACCAGTGTAATCCAATTTAAAACCATATGTTCTGTCCAAGCAGCACCACCAAAAGGAGGGTCTGTGCTTTGCACTTCTTTGGCCTGACCTACCAAACCCCTTTTCTGAATGAGGGAAGAAATGGGAACAACCTCCCTGCTTTGGGTATTGGTAAAAGCTTTTGTAAGGCTCCCTGCAACAGCAAACCCAGAGCCTGACTGACTTCTGACAGCACCTAATGTTGGCAGGATGGACGACACAGCAGTCTGGGAGGATACAGGTGTCAATATGTGCTGGGTGAGGTTATGGGATGCACTGGGGTCTGGAACTGCCTTGCAGTCCCTGGGCATGGCGAATGGAGCAATGCGGCTAGTGAGGCCAATGGTGGTGACAGAGATGGCCATCACCACACAGCCAGCCATGAGTAGCACTCTCCTGCCAGCCTTGTCTGCAAGGGCCATCGCGATCAGCGTGGCCACCACCTTTATTGCCCCCAGCCCAACAGAGGCCAGGATTGCCGAGGAGTTGCTCTGGAACCCCACTGAGTGGAAGATTTTGGAGGCGTAGCCCAGCACATTGGGCTGCCCAGTAAACTGCTGGAAGAGCACCAGGCCCAGGCCCACCAGAGTCCGCCTTCTCATGTTGTCTCTGGTCCTGAAAAGGTCAAGAAATGAGTAATGCTTCTCCTTATAGGGTTCCTGCTTTGCTGCTGCTCTGTCCTCAATGTCTTGCAATTGAATGAGGCCCTTCTGGCTGTCTGAGTCCCATGAGCTTAATTTAACAGGGTTCACTGGGAGAAAGAGGATGCTGAGGAACTGCATGGCTGTTGGGGCAATGGCCAGTCCAAACATGTACCTCCATCCCTCAGTCACGTCTGCAAAGATGTAATTCAGTGCATAGGACAGCAGGATGCCTACAGTGATGCCTGCTTCATAGAGAGACACCAGCAACCCTCGCTGATGAGCTGCCACCATTTCTGAGACGTAGATGCAGCAGGCCATGGATGAGACAGAGATGGCAAAGCCCACGGTCATGCGCCCAATGACCAGTCCCATAAATGACCTCATCAGTGTCAGAATAAGGCTGCCAACCAACAGGACTAAGTTGCTGACCAGGATGGCTCTCCTCCGTCCATGGCGGTCAATAAGGATTCCCCCAACCAGAGAGGCAATGAGAGCGCCAATAAGGAGAGCACTCACAAGAACTTCTTGCTTGAAGCAGCTGAGGTGAAAGTCTATCTGCAACTGCAGCAATGCACCAGAGATAATTCCCAGCTCATATCCAAATATCAGCCCACCCAGGAGTGAAACTGCTGCAGACAAGAGGAGGACCAGCAGTGCACGACCTGGAAAAGAAAAACAAGCAGGCAATGCTACGTTCAGTTTTCTGTTGCAGGCAGGCAGGCTGTCAGCATGCACAGGCTGGAAAAAAAAACCAACCTCTCAGCAGGACACCCAAAGTTTTCCATCTATAAAGTTATGACACTGAATTTCCCTATAGGTCACAAGGTGACACATAGAGAGGCATCTGCAGGTAGTCACCAGGTCTGCACATGCTTCTACCTCTGCACTACCTGCAGGACTACCAGGACTCCTCTGGGGTGCAGAACTGTGATAACAGGCCTTGCAATTGTCTTGTGAAGGACAGTGATTTGTAGTGCCTGGAGTTGTACATGGGGATCCACCACGTTCTCCTTTGATTCTAATTGCAAAACCTGTAGTGGGCAGGAAATGCTGCTTCTGCTTTCTGGTTCTGAACTGTTTTGTGTCAGCATCACCATGTTTCAGCGTGTAGGGCACCATCAGCTCTCACTGCAGGCTCTGCATTCCCAATCCCTACCTTGTTGTTAAAAACACTGCTCACAAAAGTTATTTAATTGTGCACTCTCGGCATCGCTTTGTGGAGGTGGCCTGATTTCTTCAACTCTTCTACAGCACACAGTGCCCAAGATACCTGAGCCAGGCACAACATTCTCAGACTTGTCCAGGACCACAGGGCAAACTTCACCATGAGCTGAAAAGCCAAATAACTGCTGCCTGCCTTAAATACAAGAAGTGATTCTTTGACCTTGCCCTTTGCATAGATGGGCATGCAAGTTTAGTAAGTATGTAGGTTTAGTTAAAATAAGAAAAACAGCAGCAAAAGCAAACCAAACAGAAACTGACCAACCTTCCCCAAACAAATCTAAAAGAAAAAATGTGCTTGATGCACAAGCTTCTCACCTTGGGCAGAGGATGAAAGGGTGACCACATGTGAACAACTAGTCACGCTGGGGCAGGGGGGGACTGCATATGGTATGAGGGCCAGTTCTGCTGCAGAGACCTCTGAGGACAGGAGTGATGGTGTCCTCCCCCATCCAGTTCCAATTTTGAAGGCACAGGTAAAGTAAATTAGCTTAGAGGCTTTAGGTGGTTTTTAGCATATAATACTATCTGTAGTGTCAAACTGGCCTTGTTTAATTGGAAATAAATACCGTTTCAGCAGACTGTATGTGGAAAGAATGTGGACACAACCACCAGACCATGGAAAACTGTCCTCACCTTGCCTAAGGGCTTTTTTCCCCCTCACAAGCTGCGTTTAATAGGAAGTGTCCCTATTTCGCCTTTAATTCTAGCTACTGATAAAGGATCTCTCTCTCTCTGATGGCTATATTTATATTTGTATTTATTCTGTAATGCTCTGTGTTTCATTTGTGTTATTTATGCCATCCCAGCTACACACCAGTCCCTCCCACCTTTGTGGGAGGTAGCTCTTTGTGGCTATTTGCACTGCTTTTATCACTCCTTGTACACATTATGCAGATAATTAGAAGAAATACTGGGCACTGAGAACAAAAGACTTTGCATAAAGTGGGCATGCCATTTAGCTTCAAGCCACAAACTCAGACACAGAGAGCTCTGCTGTAAATACCACAGACTATTCCATCAGATTTTGCCATATTTCTTGTTCACTTAATAAGCAGCAATAGTTTATGAAATCTCATTGAAATCCAGCTTTGTATACAGTCTGCTCTGATGTAGTTGGGCACCTCAAATATTCTTGAGATCTTCAAGTGGGGACAGAAAATTTGGTGAGTCTCCCAGACAGCTTTGCCAGGCGATTCCCTGACTGCCTAGAGCAAGCTCTGGACGGAGGGCCGCGTTCCAAGACTGGGCAGTAACCAGTGTTGCTGACCTGGCTGAGCCTGGGCTGACTTTTGAACTGCTGAAGTCCTTCTGTACACATACCAGTGCCGCCGCCTCTAGCAGAACTGTCGGGCTTCCTCCGGGCTCCCCGTGGCTCAGTCCCCGCACGCTGCCCCTCTTCCCAGGCTACGCTCCAGGGACGGCCTGAGGGGCTGTGCCACAGGGAATTGCTTAATTACTTGTCTCTTTATGTTCGCTATGTTTGTTGCTGGAAGTGCTAAAATAATTAGAAAGCAAGGGGGCGGGGTGGGGAATGCAGTCCCAGCCTTTAGGAAAAGTTGAAAACTCTTTTTCTTTTAAAAACAACTTCTTTCCTGAAACAGGTCGCGCCCGTTCTCAGCCCAGCTACCCCTTCCCGACCCAAGCTAGGGTCGCCTCCCGCCCGCAGCCCCGGGCCCTCCCGTCCCGTCCCGGCCGGGACTCACCCATGGCGCGGCGGGACAGAGCCCCGGGCGCTCCGCGGCGGGCGCGGCTCCACTCGGCTCGGCTCAGGGCGGAGCGGGGTCCGGCAGCCGGATAGGGGCCTCGCAGCGCCACGTCGCTCCCGCCCTGCCTCCTGGCCGGGCAGCCTGGGGCTTGTAGTCGCCCTGCCCGCCCCTCGAGGAGCTGGGGGGGTCCCAGGCGAGCCGCCCTCGCTGGGCCGTGCTGCTGCGGTGGGACCCGCCCCGGGGAGCTGATGCAAAGGGCCGGGGAGAAGGAGCGTAACTGCTGGATGCGGCCGGCAGGACTGCGGCAGGGATTGTTCCCACGTACTTGGAACTGGTGAGGGTATAGATCGAATCCTGGATTCAGTTATGGGCCGTTCTCTCCAAGAAGATGTTAAGTGGCTGGATTGTGTCCAGAGAAGGGCAACGGAGCTGGGGAAGAGTCTAGAGCACAAGTCTGGTGAGGAGCAGCTGAGGGAACCGGGTTTGTTAAGCCTGGAGGAGGCTCAGGGGAGATCTTCTGGCTCTCAACAACTCCCTGACAGGAGCTTGGAGCCTGGTGGGGTCCCACAGTGTAAGCGATAGGTCAAGAGGAAATGGCCTCATGTTGCACCAGGGGAGACTTAGGCTGAACATTAGGAACAATTTCTTCCCCAAAAGGGTTGGCAAGCCCTGGAACAAGCTGCTCATGGCAGTGGTGGAGTCACCATCCCTGAAAGGATTTAAAAGATGTGTAGATGTGGTGCCGAGAGACATGGTTTAGTAGTGGAATTGGCAGTGCTGGGTTAATGGTTGAACTCGATGATCATAAAGGTCTTTTCCAACCTAAATGATTCCATGGTTCTGTGAATGAGTCTGCTGCCACTCTGGAACTTGGGGATGGGTGGGTGACCTCTCCATGCAGCCTGGGTTGCCTGTGCAGGATGCTGGGGACATTTTACGTCTCTGCTGACTGTGGGTCCTCTGATGCAGAACTTCACCCCTCTAGACTAGAAGGCCTTAGAAAGCCCACCAGAGATTGACAGTTTATTATAGTTTTTTAAGTAGCTCAACTGGAAAGTCAAAGAAAGCCTGCTAGGGAAGGAATGACCATTTCAACGGTAAAAAGCATGACTGAGTTTGCACTCTTAACTTTCTCTGCTGTGGGAAAGAAAGGATCAGTCTCTGGAGCTTATCGCCTTCCCCTTGCATGGTGCTCCATTAGGCATAGCATTTCAGCATTCAACTTCCCTCGCAATTAACATTCTTTTTCTGCTGAGCGGAACAGAAACCTTCCTGCTGGCTAGTGCATAAAAGACACTGGGGCTTGCACTTGAATGCAAGGGTTTTTTCCTAACTGATGGTAAGTTTGTGTATTCCAACATCCAGTTTGTAACAAGGATTTTACAAAACTTGATATGCCTAGAAATGCTTCAAAACTCTTTAACACAATGCAAATGTTCTCCCACAGTACTGTTCATGCGAGCTGCAGATGCTGGGCAGGTTGCACTGTGGTGAAGTGCACAGCATGTTCAGAAGTTTGCTGTAACCCATCTGGTGTGGGTTCCAGCACAGGGAAGATGTGCTGTCAGAGGCATGGGGGTTGCCTTGTACAGCTTTCCCATGGCCATGCAACAGACACTGCCACAGAAGAATACATGCAAATGGCCATAAACCTGCACTGTGAACTGGGACATGAGTGCAGGTAGTTATTTCATTTAATCACACGGTTATCACAACATGAGCTCCAGACCAGTGCTCTGTGGAAGCTGGGGTGGTAAAGCTTTTTACTACAGTATAGGGTCGAGTTGGGGAAGGTCTGCATCAGTGACCATCATCATGCCTCTGATGCCTGCCCTCTGGAACAGGGAAAATAAACAGAAATAAACAGGTTGGGTGAAGAATGAGGAACACATGACTTTTTTTTTGAAAGAGCTTTTTCAGTCATTCCACATGTTAACTTAATAGGGCATTTAAGGGAAATATTTAAAGAATCTATTTTTCTAAGTAGAGGGGTATATATCATGTCTCTGCTTTGCAAATCAGTGGTGCCAACTCTTTTCCTTTCTCAGTCATAGTTTTGAGATGCTTGAGATGTGCAATGCTGGGTCATGCATATCCTTTCAGCCTTAGTCTGTTGGATGTCTGGCCTATAACAAGGGCAGTAGTTGATAAAAAATGTTGGTTTTGTTTCTTCTGAGAATCAGTTTAAAATAAATATTCTACCTGGTTTATAAATTGAATAAATGCTTCCCACTCAATGGAAATACAGTATGTAAAACTACATCTTCTAAACCCTTGTATATGCCACAAAGTGACAGCTGCACAGGGTTAACACACTTCAAAAACTAGCACCATCCAACAGAAACCAGTGGTACTCATAGAAGGAGCTTTTCATTAATATTTTTAATTAATTTTAAAGTAGTTTAAACAGCTCTTAAATAATGACTAGCTTTCATGACACTCAGAGAGAGAAATTAATGCAATTTTCTCTCTTCCCCAAGCCCTTGAATCTGAGGCCAGCTCACAGTGGGCACCAGACACTACAGTTCTCTGTCCGGGCTCATATTCCAAGTTTTGGGAACACAGCAAGATGATGGGGGTGCAGTGTGATATTGCCCATGATCTCTGGCCCTTGTAGCTTTTTCCTGGAGCTCAAACCTATACATTTGAGTGTGTTGTATTTAGAACCAGGGGAGATGTCAATCCATGACTTATGTTCCTCAGCAGTCACTGTGCAAATCCACTCTTGGCTATGTGATCTGCAACTCACCTCAACAATTCCTTCTCCAAAAATTTCAGTGTGCGAAGAAAGAACTGATATTTTTCTCCACAGTCACTCAGCATCTGAGGAGCTATCCCAATGTTTTCTGGAGGTTTCTTGTTCTCTGGCAGGGCAATAAACATTTCTAGCACAGGCAGCAAGGAGGTGAGGTCCTGGAGAATATAGGCAAAGCTTTATGGTATGTTTACAAAAGGTGGCCAGAAAGATGACATCAGTAGGTACAGAAATGCAGCTGCTGTGTCAGTGCTTCACATGACTGGGGGTTATGGTCCTTTGGAAAAAAAAAAAAAAAAAAGTGAAAACCTGCTGTGATATGCAGCAGGGATAATTCTTCCTTTGCTGTTTTTTTGGATTTGTTTTCCCTTGCAGGAAAAAAATCTTCCTTTGCAGTTTTAAAATTACATCTTCCTTATCATGGCTTTTATTGTTAATGGGTATTCTGGGCCTGCTGAAGTCAGTAACTTTGTCCCTAAGCGCTGCATGAAAAGGGCTGGAGGGGTTGGATCTACCAGGACTGGCTCATGCTTCATGTCTGCTGGCATGTTTCTAGTCTTGCTCCCTCCTGAGATGCTTTCCTCTTCCTCTCAAACCTGTATGTCTTGGCAGTGCCATTTCCCCATCTGATCCTTATCTCTCTCTTGGCTGATGGACGTGCAGGGCACCATGGAGCATTCCTGCTATGCAGCTGAACAACACCTCTCCAGGGCTGAGCTGCAGGAATGTGCTTCCTGAAGAGCCCGCTGTTTGAAACTGCAGCCTGTCTGCTAACACAACTTGTCCCTGATTACTGTGGATGTTACTCTCTACCTCTGGGCTGAAACAGCTAACAGAGGCTTTAAAATATGCAAATACATGAGCAGAAAGTAGTCTATCATGGAAAAAGGAAGACATGATGTTCAGCAACACTCATCACACACTCAAGCACAAGTTCTCTGATTATGATTGATCATTAGGAAGGGATTCGGGGCACCAAACTGACCAAACAGTTCAGTTATTGATCAAAATTCTAATCCATGAGCAGATGCCAGTGTTAACAGCTGGGATGGAGCCTTTTCACCAGGCACTTGCATTTACTGTGTCTCCCTATGATGCCAGGGCTGCAAGTGTTTTCCCTTAAGTTACCCTAACCCTGGGGGAGCGTTCACCAGCAATGCTGGTCCATAATGGTAGTTGCCCCATTTATCCTGTCTCCTGCATGTTTCAGGGTTGCCTCCAGTGTGGGAGCCTGCAGCAATCCAGGGTGCTCCCCTGCATCCCTGCACTCCTGTGTTGGGTGGCTGGTCCCTACTCTCTGCCATGCCAATAGCATCCTCTTGCTGAGGGAATTGGCCAAGACCCATAATTCTCATCTGCGAAAGGAATCGGAACTGTGAATTCACAAACAGGAGGGTTTATTCCCATGTCGGCACTTTGCAGGGTGAGGACACAATCTCAGAGCCAAAAGAGCCTTCTCTGGGGGTGAGGAGCCACCTGAGCCCTGATGCAGCCCCAATTCATCCCGTTTCCAGTCTGTCCAGCTCTGAGGATGGCAGCCTTCATCCTTAAATAAGCTGGGGGTGAGGACAGAGCTTCCCACAGTACTGCAGCCTGCCCAAGGCCAAGACATCAGCAGCACAGTGGGGAGAAGCTCATGAGATTTGCCTTGGTTTCCATTAGCTTGGTTTGCTGCACTGCAATTTTTTAACTCAACTACATTGTTTGTAAAAGGAGAGTTTAAAAAAACCTGTCACCATGAGAACAAAGTTAAACAATTTACCAGGAAGTCTGTGACTTCAGTGCAGTTCTCTGGGGTGATTCAATATTCCAATAAAAATACTGGATGATACCATAAATATTGTAAATGGCTTTAGGTGGTTTCCAAGGGCTATGTCAACTGTTTATTGCATTCAAAGAGAAAAGAATAAGTGAAATCACAGGGAAGAGAAAAATTAAGTAAATAAAATAATGGGAAAAATAAAGCAAAAATATTTTCTTTCTTAATTTGAAAGCTCTAGAGGATGTTTTTGGCCAGCATGAGAGAAGACCATCATATTTACCAGAATAATGAACTGAGGGCATCTATATGCATTTGCTCATAGGTTATATATGTATGTCTGTGGGGGCTGGACACAGGTGCTTAGATAAAATCTGGCCAAAAAAGGAGGAAACCCCCTTTGTTTATTTGATTGTTTGTGACATTTGCAAATTCCATCCACAAAGCCCAGGAACACATCTCTTTCCCTGGCCAAGCTTCTGAGCTCCTGCAGCCCTGCCACGGTGAGGACACAGCTGAAGGAAGCTGCCACAAGTGGGCAGAATCTCCGAATGGATTACCTGTCTCATTGAAAACTTGGGAAGGTTGTTTAAAAGTTGTTACTGAAGCAAGATAAATATTTTCCAGGCATGATCCCACCATGAAATGACAAGTAAGCTGTATGGAATGTGTTAATAAAATATAAATGTTCTGAAAAGGAAATAGATCTTGCAGATGAGAAAACAAAGGCAAAATGGACTTGTTGCACCTCCAAAGGCAACAACTGAAAACATATTTACACGGACTGGGCTGAAGCCTCTTGTATATTCTGAGGAACATAAAAAAGTCGCAATATGTGAAGATCACGCAATAGAGTTGGTTTTCAGGGTGCCATAAAACCCCAGATACTGTCCATCTTTTACTAATGCAGATATGTGGGGCTTGAGTGCTGGAGGAAGGGGGAATCACCTGACTCACTGCAGGAGTGGCCTGTGCCAGCACCCAGGGCAGAAGCTTTGATGCTGCCCAGCACAGGGACCTGAGGTCACATCATGCTCTTTTGCAAGCTGGTCATCTCCTGCAGCCCACAGGGAAACCCCTTTTCCTCCCCAGCCTTGAACTGGGCAGCTTCAAAGGATCTGCACAGGCTCCAGCGAAGGGTTTTGATACATGAAGTTCCAAGAGCCAGTGGTGGAGAATCCTGGTGGTGATGCCTCAGTGGTGGTGTCCCAGGGGTGATGCCCTGGCTGGTGACTCTGAGGTGGTGCTGGGAGCACCCTGGGGGGGGACCATGAGACTCCACCTGCCTCCTTGGGAAGTTGCACATCCAGCAGCTCGCTTGCAGGCCCTGGGGCAGATGTGAGTCTCACTCTTGCACTGGCAGAAACACAGCAAAGTGGGAGAGAATCAGGCACTAGTTCTACCATGCTGCAGCTACTCAGCATCTCCCACATGCATAGAGGGCAGCAGGACTTAATGGGGGGAAGCACAATGAGGGGTTTTGGAACAGGCGATACCGGGAACAAGAGAGAGGAATTAGGAGCTGGGATGCAGAGCGCCCTTTAGAGAGGATGCCATGGAGCGGTAAAAGCGGGAGCGAGGTGGAGCTTGGGCAGTTTGTCGGTTTCTGTCGGAGGCTGCCGAAGCCTGCCGAAGTTTGCCGGAGTCTGCCGAAGCGGGGTGCAGGCGCGCATGCGCCGTGTGCCGGCGGGTTCCTGCGATGGCGGCGGCCCAGGCAGACGTGGGAGACTTGCGCTTGGGTGTGGCGGGGGCTGCGGGCCCGGCGAAGGCCGCAGCAGAGGCCGCGGGCCAGGCGACGGCCGAGGAGGAGTCGCCGCCGCCGCCACCGCTGCCGGGGCTGCAGCTGCTGCAGCAGGGCGCCGAGGCCTGCGTTTACCGGGGGCTGTTCCTGGGGCGGGCGACGGTGGCCAAGCTCCGCATCCCGAAGCGGTACCGCCACCCGGCACTGGAGGAGCGGCTGAGCCGG
>JANHGL010019990.1:0-16921 GCA_024611195.1 Ceyx melanurus
GCGGGTCCCGCTGTGGGATCGCCGAGCGCCGCCCGCGCTACCGGGGCTGCGGCGAGGGGAAGGGGGATCCGCGGCCGGGCGGCTCTGGCGGCGGCGGGGCGGATCAGGCTGGCGTCGGGCAGCCGCAGCGGGGAAGGACCCGCGAGCGGCCCCGCTCCCAGCGTGCCGGGCGAGGCCTCTGGCCCCGCCCCGGGGCAGGACCGGACCCGCCTCGGTCCCGCCTCGCAGCCTGGCCCGGGGCGGACACAGCGGCCTCGCGCCGCCCCCCCGTCCCGGATCCGCCTCTGCCTCTCTTTCGGCTTGCGGGAGTGAGGGACAGGATCCCAACCCTGAATCGCGGCCGTGCTCGGGTGATTATTTCTCGGGGGGCTGCTGACACAATAAAAGCCGCACCTCGAATGCTGGGTTCGGTTTTGGGCCCCTCGCTACAAGCTGCGAGGTGCTGGAGCGTGTCCAGAGAAGAGCAATGAAGCTGATGAAGCGTCTACAGAGCATCAAGCATCAGAGCACTGCGGTCATCCCACAAGGTCCTCCCCAAAAGGAATGTGCTTTGACAAACCAGGTGTTGAGAAAAGCACCCATGGCTGCAACAGATATAATTCTCAGCCCACAGGCAAAGCAATGAGGAGATCACAACAGGCTGCTGTAGAAACAGCTCATTCCCAGGCCTGGGGAAGCATTTATTCAGCCACACAGCACTAACTCTGGTGAAACAAACTGTTTCTACACGTTCCAGGGAGCTGTCAAGTGCAGAGAAGCAAGGTGATGTGAGGGGTTTTAGAGCCACCTCACCAGTCTGCCCCCTGGACTGGATTTTTGTGTTGGTTTTTTTGCTTCTTTTTTAACTTCAAAAAGATGCTTTGTAGAAAATACTACAAGAGAACAAGAAGTTCTAGAGTTCCAGATATCACTTCCCATCTTCAGGTATTCCCCTCCATGAAATAACTGATCAATCTTTGCTGAACTCATTCCATTTTTTCTTTTTTTTTTTTTTTTCCATTTTAGAGAACTAAGAGTCTCAGAGTCTGGGTTTGTTCTTCACAGGAGGAGGCACCAAAGGTGAGTGAGAGCAGGAGCAGAGCATCCATGGAGAACTCAGACAAACGTGTTGGTGAGGATGTCTTCCTGCTGCTGCTGGTGCAGGATTCCAATGCCCACTGCTGGGGCTGGTAAAGGGGGTCTGCTCACCACACGGGGCTGGAATGTGAGCCAGGAGGAAAGTGTTAATGAAGCACAAGCACAGATCACATCTTGAGACCCTCTGATACCATGATGATCCTCTGAGATCCTCTGCTCTAGGTGCCCCTGCTCTGGCAGGGGGGTTGGACTAGATGATCTTTGAGGTCCCTGCTATCTCCTGACATTCTGTGATGCCATGGTGCTATCTGAGTAGACACTGGGCAGTCCCAGATGGAAGCAGGGCAGGAAGGCACCCTCCATCTCCCTGCCAGAGGGAAAAGCAGCAGATCCTCGTCCTCACTCCAAGCACTGCCATTCCCTACCTGGGATCCTCCATCATTCTCTCTTCTTGGCTGAAAAAAGCCAGTGCTGCTCATCACACTAATTGGTGTGATCAAGAGCATGAGAAGCTTGAATTAGAACATGCATTTTGTTGAGGCATCAAGATTAGAAGGGTTTTTTTTGTGTAAGCACCACAGAATTTTGCATGCAAGGAGAACTTCCAACTTCATTTTAAAGACTAAAACACCATGGGACATCTTACCTTAATCCCCAGCTGCTTTTCAAACCGTGGTGACACAAAGGACCATGGGCCCATGTTCTGTGGCTCTTCCTGGCTCCAGGTGAAGACTAAAGGAAGGATCAGTGCACATTACAAATACACTTGGGGTTTTTTTCAGTAGTTTGTTTCTCTTTTTTAAATATTATTTTTCAAGCATAAGTTTTTGCTGTTCTGCTTTCTAAAGTTACTTAAAGGACTGGACTGCAAAGGCCAATGAAAAACAAAAGTGCCCCAAATGGCTCCCTGTGATTTTCAGCAGGGCTCTATGGAAGCTAGCAATAGCAGAGACAAGTTCATTTAGCACAAGCAGTAAACACTTGTATTATCCCCATACACTAGATGTATGTACAGGGGGAAGAGCATGGAGGAAAAAGCCCAAACAACTCTTTATCCTAAAAGGCAGGCAACAGATTCAGTTCAGTACTTCAGAAAGCCAAGAAACATGAAGGTAAAAATGTCTGACCTTTTGCCCGGCTGTATTTGCTCAGTTCTTGCTGTAGAGCTTCCAGGGGGAAAGGACACAGTTCTTCAAGCCTCACAATAGCTGTGTTGTGCTGTTTCTCTCCCAGTGTCTCTCTTTGCTTCACCAAAGCATAGTAATGCTTTCCAGAACAGAGCACCACTTGGGTCACACTGAAAAAAGAGTGTTTCCATGTTTAGTGTTTTACGGGAAGTCTCTGCAGAACAGTCCCACGCTGGCAGCAAATACAACCAGCCAAAACTTTAAAGACAACTTTATGAAGCTAAATTGCAACTCTTGACCATCTTTGCTCTTTTTTTTGCCTTCCCTTCTCTCCCACTCCAACAGTTGGCAAACTGCCCTTTGGGCACAGTAAACCCAGCAGTCCTGTTTCTGCAGTAATCCTGGGGAAGTTCCCATACAGTGGGATTAGCTTGAGCTACTGAAACATTAAACACCTAGTCAAAGCTGGTCATCTCTGCCCTCTGCATGGAGAATAAACCAGAGAGGGAGAGCAGGACCTCCAAAGGACAATTCTCTCCCATACCTGTTGGAGATCCACAGTACCTTCCAGCAACCAGACAGGACTTGGTAGCCTGACCTTACTGGTCAAAGGAGAGGAGAAGAACCTCACCCTTTGTGCCTTGCATCCCACTCAAAAACCACAAGATGCTAAGATATTTCCAGGCTTTTGATCATGGGTGAGGATGCAAACATCAGGGGTGCTGTTGGAGTCAGGAACTACTGGGACAGGAACCAGACAAGAACCCCAGGAGGGAAGAAAAATGAAGGCCAGAATTGTCCATGGTGAATGGGATACCTTAAGACACCCACCATAAAGCAAGATTCCACACCCCACAGTCATCTCTTTCATATCACCTCAAACTTGAGCTGTTAGGTAGAAGAAAGGGACAGGACTGTCTTTCTGAGCTTCTCTAGGAAAGCAGAGCTACCTTTTAGGATCTACAGAGGAGTCACCAATGACAGGCTTGAATGTCGTTCTTGGAGCCATTTCTTCAAAGCTGGATACAGCAGCCTACATGGGGAGAGCTGGAAGTTACCACAACCTGCTGCCTTTTCCCTCGGGACAGAGTTTGGGGAGGAGACTGAAGCAGAGTTTAAGTAGAAAAGACACAACCTTCCCTCTCCCTCCCATTCCCACTCCCAACAATGAAAGGTTGGATGCTAAGAATCCAAGAACACCACCAGACCTAGAATGAACCCTATGTCTAGCTCCCACCCAGCTTTGATTCTTATCTAATCATATTTGATATCAATTATATTTGATCTATCCTACCCCAAACAGGCAAAACCCCATGGATTTGACCCCACAATAAAGAAAGAACACAAAGGAAGAACAAAGAGCAAAGGGAAGTGAACAAGGAATAGGAAAAAGAAGAGCAGAAAAACTAAGAAGAAGGAGAAGAGAGTTTTCCAGCTTACAGGGAGCCTGAGCAGCACTTTGGGAGAAGCAACAATGAGAGGCTTCCTGAAGTTTCGGACCATTTGCCGCCGGAGTAAATGGAAATACTGGGCTGGGGTGGTGGGATGCACAACTGACATGTTGACCTGGTCCCCATCCACTCCCTCTTCTGAGCTGTCACACATCTACAGAAGGGGAACACAGCAAATCCTTGTCAAGAAGCCAGCAGTGTGACAAATAAGCAAGAGAGAATCCAGGCAGGTGAGGCAGTAGCAGAAGAGAAGAGGAAATACACCTCTAGACCTACACCTTATCACAGTCCACTTTCCTCCTCCAGTTTCAGCCCAGCCCCTTCCTATCTCATCATGATGCTGTCATTCAGGTCTGCCTCCAGCTTCTGATGTCACTAGAAGCTAATGCCACACATGGGACACTTTGTGGCAAGGATGTTGAGGTGCTGGAGCAGGTCCAGAGGAGAGCAACAAGGCTGGTGAAGGGCCTAGAGAGAAAATCTTACAAGGAGAGGCTGAGGGAGCTGGGGCTGTCTGGCCTGGAGGAGACTCAGGGGGCAATTTATCACTCTCTCCAGCTACCTGAAGGGAGGTTGTACTCAGGTAGGTGTCTGGCTCTTCTCCCAGACAACGAGTGACAGGAGGAGAGGACGTGGCCTGAAAGCTGCACCAGGGCAGGTTTAGGTTGGATGTGAGGAAGCCCTTCCTCAGGGAGAGGGTGATCAGACATTGGAATGCTCTGCCCAGGGAAGCAGTGGAGTCATTGTCCCTGGAGGTGTTTAAGGAGAGACTGGATGTGTCACTCAGTGCCATGGTCTAGCCCATGTGGTGGTGACAGGTCACAGGCTGGACTGGTTGATCTCAGAGGTCTTTTCCAGCCTCACTCTGTGATTCTGGGAAGACTCCCAGATCACTTTTTGCCAGTGCCACGAGTATGGCCAGGTGAATGAGAGGAGTGGTGGTACCTGCAGGAACCGTTCCATCCGGCAGGAGGAGTGCTCAGGGCCTGCTCCATCATAGCCATGGGGAAGAAGAATTACTATCCCACTCTGCAGAAGCCATTTGGCCTCACCTGAAAACACACAATCAGGAGGCAGGAAAGAATGATTTTCACAGAACATAAAGCTCCATAACACAGATTTGCACAAATTACTCAGGAAAAAAAGAATTGCTAATCTCCACACAATGAAATGCAAGCCTGAGATCCACTGCTGGCAGTGAAACAACACACAGAAGATGACCTGAAGTTTCTGAAATTACCCTGTAACTTTGGGCTTCCAAAAGCCATAAGCCTCCATGTGAAGCACCTGAAGCAGCAAAGGGTTTAAAATTTACTCTAAAACATCACCACAGCATATGAGAATCCTCTTGATGGAACTGTCCTCCATAGGGACAAGGGGTCCTCAAAGGTAACTCTCTTCAGTAAAAGCCCTAACCATAATTCACTGCATATTTTCTGTGTATCTTGTCATCTGGTCCTCTGCAGGTGTGACCCAGGCAGCATCCTGGGAGCCAGTCCTAGCTAACACAGCACTACCAGCCACAGGGCACCAGTTAATAAACACAGAAGGTAATTCATCCCAGCCTCACATACCCGTTGAGGACTGGGTATGAGGGCCTCTGAATTTCCATCTCTGATTACAGAAGGAGTGCAGAGGCCTCACTGAAGCTAGATGCCAAAACCTGGGATGCTTAACATGCAAGGAATCACACTCTAGAAATTAATCTTATCATTTTCTCAGCATTTTCCAGCTCAGAGAGGTCTTTTTTTTTCAACATCTGAGCACTCAGAAAACATATTTAAATCACACTTAGAGGTTGATTGTAAGGTGTTGTTCTAGGCTTGCTTGCTTGGTTGGTTTTTAAATAATCCCTGTTTCCCTTCCGTATTGCTTCAGGGATTTTTCAGATGCCTCATGAGGAAAGATACAGCCCCAAAGCTATCAACTATATATACACAGAGTAAAAGAAAGACTGGAGGAGAAGGGCCATTCATATAATCAACTGTCCCTTTGGAATGACTGTCTTCTGCCAAGGGTGGGGTATCTTTCATTTAAGATGGATTGGCTGCAGAGAAAAGCTGCACAGAAGTCAGGACCACACAGGCAAGCTCACATGACTTGAGAAACAGAATTCTGTTCTCAACATGTTGCCATTTAAAGTTGAAGGACTTTCTAAAAGTGTGCTTAGTAGAAATGATTCATTTTAAAATGTATTAGCTCCTTGTAAACTCACCTCCAGAGATGAAAGTGTCAAATATTATCTGTGCTCCATTAAAGAAGTCTCCAAACTGAGCTTCCCAAATTGGCAGTAACTTAGGGCTCTCAATACTCATTCCATATTCAAAACCAAGCACAGCTTCTTCAGACAAGGGACTGTTACTCACCTAACAAAAGGAAATTGTTGGGAGGGGTGGGTGAGGAGGAAGACAACCCAGGGTTAAGAACCAGGGAGGCTAGGACAGGGAGGACACACACTGCTAAAGGCAACTGATGGTCACCTCTTTTTTGGCTTTTGGATGAAGACAGTGATGGGGAAAGAGCAGCAGCTGATTCCTCAAGGAAAAGCCCCCTGTTGAATTTGTACAGAGGGTGATTATCAAGAATGGAGGTGCCCTGACAGTTTTATGTCTCTGCATTCTTGCCAGACTATACAGGCTCTTAGGTCTCAGCAGCTTTAAAATATACATTGTTTCAGCACAGCCTGAAGAAAGTTGTCTTGTGGAACACAAAACCTACCTCCAGGAACCCTTTCTGGTCTGGGGACATATGATTCAGAGGAATGTAGGTGTCATCTGTCTCCTGGCAAACCAGCATCGCGTGTCGCTGGCTAAAGGTGCCTCTGCCAACATCTTGTCCACTTAGTCTGATATTAAACCCTTGCCAAGCAATAAACAAAACGGGATTAGCAAGTCATGTAAACAGAGAACATGAAGGAAAACTCCCTACTCCTAAAATATTAATTCTCTTGATATTTCTCTGCATTTCCCCCATCAGCAAGGTCAAATCTGAGGCAGAACTCTCAGCCAGCAGCAGCTCCAGCTCACAAGCACACAGATACTCAGACTTTTTTTCCCTCTCTGCAGCCAATTTACTGAAGCACACTGCAAAAAAGGTGCATTCTGTATCAGATGTAAATGGGATGGGAATTCAGGCTAGACAGCAGGGAAAAGAAACAGTGGTATGAAACACTCTAGAGTACTTGGGAGGCCCCACTGATGTCAGCTGCATGGCTCATGTGCTTGGCCCTGGGCACCAATGTTTTTGGGCAGTGAGAGGGAGCAACAGTTCTCTGAAGACATTTAGTACTCAACCTACAAATATTGGTGACATACAGGTTAATATTTACCTTCTCTTAGGGCCATGCAAATGCAAATTGTCAAATGTATACATTATATCAGTCTTTAGACTTACAAACACCTAAGAAGTGTAATGTTGCAGCTTAACATCAAAGCATTAAGTATTTTATTGTCTGCTGGCTAGTTGCCTCTTACCTTGGCTCAGCAGGGAACCAAATGCTAAAGTTTCAGCTGTGGCCCAGTCCAGCTTTTTTCCTTCCTCCATTTTTTGAACTCTTGACTAAACAAGTAACAACAAGGAAAAGTTACTGTATGCCTTTTTCCATCTGTAGCTCTTTTGTTGGCACTGTTAGAAGCTAGGGGGGAAAAAAAAGACCAAAAAAACTATGGGGAAAATACTGCATTCCTGCAGCCAGCTTAGGCTGGTTTGGAATACAACAGTAAATGAGGTTGCCCTGAAGATCACACAACCAGGATGACCCATGTGTTCACTTACCAGTCACAAAATGTGGACTGAGAAATTAGATCTCAGATATTGATTAGATATTAAAAATTCTTAGCACAGCACAGGGTGTGCTCTCAGCAGACTTTTGGTCTGTCTGGTTAGCAGTGATGGAAGATTCCAGGCATAATTACTTCAGTCTCCAGAATTGTCCCCAGCTCTGGCCTGCAGAACTGCAGATGAATGATCCTACCCAGCTGGGCTGGGAAGACAAGAACTTCAGTCTCCTGAAATATTCAACTCATGGCCTTTCTGGCTGCCAAGCAGCCATCTGCACATGGTCATCATCCATCAAAGGGAGATGTTCACAAACCCAGACTCACCCAGCTACTGCACAGAACCTTATGAGCTGTCAAAACCTGACTGTGAAACTCAGCCACAGGGCTATGCTTATGTTTCTGTGTATCAACCATGAACACTCACTCCTGGCTGTAGGAACTGTGTGCACTGTTACCAAGTTCCTGATTCATTCTCTCACAAAGTACTCATTATAAAGTATATGAATGATAGTAATTTAGCTAAATAGCTTCTGTTATTTGTAAGAACAATAAACTGTATTTTCTATGAACTCTTTTCTTCATTACAACAAAATATTGCTGACATAAAATTAAGCACACAGTCAGATCTGGGGGAGATGACATGTCTTTCTGCAAAACTGGAGGAAAAATGACATCATCTCAGATGGAGAAAAGAACAAGCTGCTTTTCTTAGAGAATACTATGCTGTTTTTTAACTGGCAGCCTTTCTGTGCTTAATTTCTTCCTGTTACAGGTCACATCTTTGAGCAATGGGACTAGAAGCATCATTACACCCCACTGACCTGTGCATAGGTCTTCAGAAGGTGGCTGTGCATCTGGAGCTCTTCAGGCACCTCTACAGACTTGACTCCAATGAACTGCAGAAGCGGAATGGGCATCCCCGTGTCCCAGGTGGTGAGTTTAGCAGAAGGCTCCACCAAGCCTTTCCAGTGAGCCTGCAGGTTGGTTGGAGGTGGGCTGTACAAAGTCATGTTGGTAAGATGATCGTTCAGCTTAGAGTAGTGAGTTGTCTTTATCTCAGAGACTTCAGCTTCAGTCATGAGCCCGGCAGCCACCAGGTGCTCTGCGTACGTGTCTGGGATGCTCTTCCGGGATCTGTCAGGGAGCGAATCAAACCCTGTGAAGTCTGAAAATAGTGTCACTGCAGGACACAGAAATCACAGAATCACACAATGGTAGAGGTTAGAAGGGAACTCTGAAGATCAATGAGTCCAACCCCCCTGAAATATCACCTTACAGGTTCCACAGAAAACAAAACCAAATGATGCCCTAGGTACACGACACTCATCTGCATCAAGTTTACTTTCCTGGCATTTCCAGAGAGATCAGCAATTCTCATGGATATGTGTTTTACAGTATTTATTTATTTTTGAAGTTATATAGTTACCTATAGTTACCAGTTACGTGCAAAAGCAAGTAAAAAACCCTTCCTAGTTCTGTGCTATCAAGCATGTTTTCTTCAGATGGCTGACAGTTGGGTTTCAGTATTAGCTGAGAACCAAGCCACCCATCTGATAAATGCTTCACCTAAAATAGAATTCACAGGCCAGTAAACCTGTTTGTTTATTTTTCTTTGGGGATAGGGATGTAATCTGAATACACTCAATCCTCATAAAGATGAACCAGCAGGACAGGCAAAGAGGAGACAAATGTCACAGTGCCCATTCTCCCACATTATCTACACTTCCCTTTGGCACACAGAAGACAACTTTGCTTTCTGAAAACTTCCAATCACAAGGTTGAAATCCAAGGGCTACATGCACGCTGCATAACCAAAAACCAACAAGACTAGTGGCCACCTTCATTATCACCTCATTGACTCACACCTTGGTCAAGGCCTGCCCACCATAAAGACTTGTTTGTAAGGCAGAGACTGCGATGACAGCAGCAGGTGTAGAAACCCTTGGGGTTGCCCCCTCGGGTGGCGCTGCCCTTACCTGATGATCTTGTACATGGAGGGGTTGGTGAAGAAGGGCTCGTCCAGCTCGTTGTGGCCCCACTGGCGGTAGCAGAGCAGGTCGACGATGGCGTCGCGGCGGAAGTGGCGCTGGTACTCCACGGCCAGCCGTGTGGCACGGACCACTTCCTCAGGATCGTCCCCGTTCACGTGGATAACCGCACAGCCGACGATTTTACCTGCCCGGGGTCCAAAACAGCTCTCAGCACAGCTTCCCACTACAGCTGCCACACTGATGGAAACTACAGACAACCCGTGTGAAGTGTACGTCACAAACAGAGCTACAGACGCTACTCTTGGTGATGAGGGGTAAGGAGTAAGAGACTTCCCCCAGGGAATTGGCATTAGCCCAACCTGTTCCGTTGTCACAGGCTGAGCACAACTGCTCACCAGCACTAAATTCCCGGGGGACTCTCTATGGACAGTTCCTGCAGCTTCTTAATCTGGATGGAAATCTGCAGGGAACAGGAGAGAACTATTCGATTGCTTCTCTTTCAAACAAAAACTGAGTTTTGATTCCTTCTTATCCTAAGCTATCACTTGTACAAGTTCATACAGGTCAGAAACAATCTTCTCCTTTGTTAGTAGTCATTCTACCCACTGCTCCTCCAGGCAGAAAGGTCTCTTCTTTAAAGAGAACACTGTAGAATTCAAGTGCCTTAATGCCCTCTCCTCTATGACAACTTGGCTGTAAATCTTCCCAGCAGCAGCACTTTATCTGCCCAAATTCTGGGAAATTTAGATACTTCAGACACTCCTGACCCACATCAAGGTTCTCTCCTTAGCAAAATCCTGAAGCTCAGATGGTTAATAACCCTCCAAAAAACCCCTCACATAACACAAAAATAGTCCAGGGGGAAAAAAAATACCAGTCTAAAACAAAAGACTTCTAGTTTAAGCTTAGAAATGGCATGAGTCTCATCTTTCAATTAAAAGCTCCAGAAGCTCATCTGACAAAAGACAAGACAGAAAAATGAAGGAGTATCTGTCTGATAAATCTTGCTCAGAAGGTACACTGGAATGATTTTCATTAAATTGAACAAGATCTATTTAAATTCAATCTATTATACACTCCATCACAGTCCTTGCATCAAAGACACAGCTGAAATTAAATGAGTTATAAAGACTTCAGAGCAATCTTGCAAATATTGTGTAACATCCTGTAAAAACGTGACAAGATTTTCCTTTGACATTTATTCTTTGCCATAAAGCAGATAGAGGATTTAGCATCTGAATTTTTGCTACTAGGTGGTAATAATAAGGAATATTTTTAATTTCTCCTCCATCATGAAAATTGAGATAACTTAATCTAACTCCCTAGAGTTGACAGACACTTGTATATGAAATAGTCACACTGGAGTTCAAGCCCTTTTCTGACATGACCAGCAACCTTCCCTCTTAATCAAGCCTCCATACCAATATCACTGCAGTACAGAGATGATCTTCCTCTCTCTGGAGGAGTGGTGTAGCCCAGCTGGTTGTTAACAATCAAGTGGATGCTCCCACCAACTCTGAAATGTGGCAGATTAGAGAGGGTCAGTGTTTCAGGAACAATCCCTTGCCCAGAGAAAGCAGCATCACCATGGACCTACATTGGAGAAGATGGAAAAGTTTCATTAGAAAACACTGAAGGAACAGCAAAATCAAAACCAGACCTTTTTTTATTTAAAAAAAAAAAAAAAAGAAAAAAAAAAAGGCTGTAGGGCATGCAACTTGCCTCCAGTTTTCTCAGTATTTCATATTCTCATTTCTGCTTTTTCCTCAGTAGCCACATCCTTCCAGAAGGAAGCAACACTTTCTTTAACTGAAATACATTCCTGCCTATAACTTTCTTCATGTCTATTATACTTCATAGGACAACAGTTCCACCCCAACTCAACTTTACTCCTGGCTTTAAAAATGCTTAAGAGACTGCCTCACTTGTGCTTCCAAGTTGGATACAGTGCAAGAAAAAAAAACCAAGAAACCTCCATAGAAGACAGTTCATGGAGTAAAAACCAGTTCCAGCAGACTCTTCAACAGCACCATGACAAAATGACTAAACTCTAAATCCTCCTATATATTTTGCAACCTTGTTGATAACCCTTCTCCACCCCCATTTAATTTAAAAGAAAACTAACAGTGGTCTGAATGCAAGAGAAGTCTGTGAGGAAAGGCACACATGGCTCTCAGTGCAGAGGACTCAAATAAAGGGATCAGAATCAGTTAATCAGAAATCTTGGAAGTGGAATTGTTCACATTTGTCATGTGTGTCACCTGGAAATCTTCCTTGCCCTCCTCTTTCTCCAGAGGGTCTCACTTGTTGCTGTTCTGCATTAGCTCAGTCTTGTTTGGTATTTCTCTACACACCACCTCTGTTCACGTGCTAGTCCAGCAAGTCTTACAAAGATCAGTTACCAACTGTGAGCACAATACCTGCAGGCAAATAACTCTGTCCCCAGGCTGTGCAGAGCTGTCTGGGGAGTAATCCCCATCCAGCAGAGTTTGCTGCCTCCCTCGGGTCTTGCCCACAGCCACTGGATTGATTGCTTCTAGGTGTGAGGGGTTGGGCAGCAAGGTGATGTGCACGGGCCTGTGGGACCCGAAGTCCAGATCCACAGAAGATGTCAGGTGGGAGAGAACATCCCCAATGGCTGCTGAATTCTCTGGAAACTCACTCAGGCCACGCATCTTACGGAACATGAGCTGCATGGAAACAAAGCTGGTTAAAACCTCCTTCCAATTCACTGACACACTGAACTAAAACCACTGACAGAGCTGGGTTTTCTCCTACTCATGGAACTGCAAGGGTGCTTCTGACAACAGTGCATAAAATCCTTCATCAGAGTTCTCTGAACAGTTTCCTGCAGACATTGGGCTGAAGTGCTGTAAGGAGGGGAAAACACCCTCACAGAAGAATTCATTCAAGAATGTAGAGGATTGTGTTTAGAGTGTGTTTTGTTGGTGGCTTGGTTTTGTTGGTGGTTTGCTTTTTTTTCCTGGTTTTTGTTTATTTTTTTTTGCTTTTTTCTTCTAATGGTCAGGTATTCAGGTGTTTTTTGTTCTTGAAGGCATGGATGGACTCAGTGACCTAGGAGGTCCTTTCCAACTATGATTATTCTGTGATTCTATGAAGTAACTTTCTTACTGCTCCAGCATTTGCCACACGACAAACTTTGGGGGTTTTATTTTACTGCCAACAAACCTGCCACAGAGATTCCAAATCTCTTACCTCGGGTGGAAGCTGCAGTAAACCCGTGAGAAGATTAAGCCTTCCACGATGAGGCATTCCAAGAATGATATCTGTCACCCCACTGTAGGCACACATCTTGAACAACTCATGGAAGAAACCCATCATACTCTCTGCTCCTTCACCACCATAGCGCTTCACCGTGGCAAACTTGGTGGCTAGGAAGTGATCAAACTCCTGTGAAAAACAGAACTTCACTATTAGGAAATTTTAAGCTGCACTCTCTGTTTATAAAATTGAAATATCATTTCTCTTTGTACCTTTAAGGCACAGAAACCTAGGTATGCCCCTTGAAAGTCTCAACTCATTCTCTACCCACACAGTCCAAGTCCAGAAGCTATGATGATGACAAGAAATTAGTTCTTATCTCCTCTTAAACAGGAGGACCAAAACTCTGCCTAACGTGGAAGGAGATGCGTGAAGAAACAGAACAGCAAATTTACAAATTCCTTGATAATTTACCTGGTTTAGGTGGAAATTAATAAATGGTGTTCTTTTACATTGCTCACCTTTCCTATCCTGAGATGCAAAATGCTAAGCACTTTCATAATTTCATTTTGATTACTATTTGACACAGTCCTTAAATAAACTGGGAGAATAATTCTCAAGAGAAGAAAACTAAACTGATTTGTATTTACTTCATTTTCCTTTCACTCCTCTCACTTCACTCCATTCATCTAATCCTAGACAGCTCTCCCAAGTGACAGTTTTGGAAGCACTGGAAGCATCTGTAGTTGTTTGTGACTGAAGACTGAAAATAAACGAAGCCTGTAACTGAGAAGGGAAGATTGAGCCACAGCCAAAGATCTGAGCCAACTGCTGAGCACCTTCTAGTTAAGCAACATTTAGTTCTTTTGAGTTTGGAACTGGCTGGGAATATTTTCCTAGAAATAATTTCCCAAGCAAGCAATCAGTGCAAATCAAAAGGTATCACAACTTGTTTCAGTAATGGCTGCTAAGTAAATTCAGCAACAACCTCCAGTGAGATTCCTGCATTTGTGTATTGCACTTTTTCAGGCAAAACCTTGTATTTCTTCCTCTTGCACACTGTCAAGGCTTTTCAGGATAGTGACTGCTCTCTTTCTGCATAGCTAATATCTGGAGGAGTGAAGGATTCCTGACAGACTCCATGATTGTATTACAATCCAACAGCAGTGCACAAGGTACCTGTGACTCCAACATCAGTTTGCACAGGTGCTTTTTCTCTTCAGGTGTAAATGCTTCTTGTTTTAGCTCTTCAAACCTTTTAGCAAACCATTCCCTCTCCTCCAGAGTGGGAAGCTGGCTTGTTTCTATGGAAATGTGCCCACAGTAAATGTGGTCAAGGTAAGCCAACACATCCTCCAGAGAAGCCTCTTCTTTGCCCATGTTCAGAAGCCCTGGGGGGAAATAAGTGTTATTAGCCACTTTGGCAGAGGAGGGGGAAGCACCAAGACCTAAACTGTTGCAATTACAGTAACATTTTGAGAGTACAAATTCATTTTGTCTCCTTTTCCTTCATTTAAAGACAAAAGAACAATTTTTACAAGCACACTTCAGTGTTAGTAACATGATGGTTTCATGCTTATTTGTAAGGTGCTCAAAATGCCTTTCTGAAAGATTTTACCATGAATTAGACAAAGCCACTGTTGTTGGGACTCAGTACAGCACTTGGCATCTTCTGGCTCACAGAGAAGAGCTCTGATCCCAGCTGCATCACAAGCAAATAAACACCTGTTTTGCAGATGGTGAAAAGAAAGCACAGAGAGAGACCCTCCTTGTTTAAGGACACAGCAAGTGTCCAAGAGATCCAAGAAAAGCCAAGTCATGACTTCTGGCCCAGTGTTTGCTGGCAGCTTTAATACAGTGTGAAGTATTATGGTAAATCATAGAATGTTACAGCAACACAAGAAAATGTGGAAGCTCAGCAGTTGTAAGAACAAATAAAAAGAATGATTTTCAAAGATGCTAGAAGGTGGCCACTCACTATATCATGCTTTCTGCAACAAGCATAAAAGCAGGCTGAAGTTAACAACTTTCTGTCCAATATTTCATTGCTGATTGAACTGCTGCTCAAGATTTGGCTCTTACCCAAAGAAGAAGAGAGTTTGCTGTGATAAGGCTGCAGACTTACCTGTAGTAATGAGAGGTCCCTGAAGAACTTCAGCCAACTCCTGGATTTCAGGTACCACGTTCATAACAGCTTGGCCAGCAAACAGTGGGTTTATTTTGGCTGCTTTGTGGCCATGTTCAGCATATGCAGTTATTAGACGAGCAAGAGCATGGTCAACTACAACCAAAAAGAAAACAGAATATTATTGCACATGTGCTCATATTTAATCCACTTACAGCATCAACACAGGAATGTTCTGTCCATTGATAAACATCACTGCTCTGGCTGGAAAGATCATTTTTCTAGCAGTTGCTTTCAACACATCAACTCAAAACAGCTCCCACCATCAAACTCCTAAAAATTCTCACTTGTCACATTTTCAGCCTGAAGAAGAGGAGACCCCATGGGGACATTATAGAGACCTTCCAGTGCCTGAAGGGGGCCTGTAAGAAAGCTGGGAAGGGGCTGTTCACAAGGGTAGGTAGTGACAGGACAAGAAGCAATGGCTTCAGGCTGGAAAAAGGTAGACTTAGGTTAGACATTTGGAAAAGTTCTTTAACCTGAGGGTGATAGATCACTGGAATGGGCTGCCCAGAGAGGCGGTAGAGGAGGCCCCATCCCTGGAGACATTCAAGGCCAGGCTGGATGAGGCTCTGAGCAGCCTGACCTAGTTGCAAATGTCCCTGCTTATTGCAGGGGGATTGGACTAGAAGCCTGTTAGAGGTCCCTTCCAACCTAAATCATTCTATGATTCTATCATTCAGGTGCTACAACTCCAAAAACCACCTGTGCCTGCAGGACAAAGGCACATGCACACGCTGAGCTACACATAACTAAAAATTCAAATATTTGACAATGTTTTTCAACAGACAGCAGCAACACACTGCTACAGGCAGTTCACATGGAGGCCAACAAAGTTATCAACACAGGCAAAGTCTGACCAGCTGGAAGGTCATGCACAGAACATGACTATCACTGAGCACACGCCACAGACTGGGTCGATAAACTGTAAACCAGTCAAATACACTGAAGCAGAAATCTGCTACAAAACATATGAACCAGTTTATAATACATTTCTAACCTGGGGTTTGGTGGTTTGGTTTGTTTAGCTTTGACAAAGATGCAGTGCAGACAGTAGTTAGGTCTGAAGACTTTCATTTTCCAAAACAATGCCATTTCTGAGACTGTTTCTTTATATTAAGTAATTATAGCAAGAAAATGTCTGGAGCTTGAAGAAACAGATCCCCCTGGTATAAGCTGGTAATTGTCTCTCTGGCATTTCAGATTTCAGCCCAATCAAAACAGACCTTTAACTGATTCTACAACAGAACATAACACTAACATGTCCCACAACACTCTCAGCAAGATAGACATTTAAAAGCAATTTTCTTCTCCAGGTTAAACAGTCCCAGGTCTCTCAGCTTTTCCTCAGATTTTCCTGAGCTTTTTCCTCCAGCCCCCTCAGCATCTTTGCAGCCTCCACTGGACTCTCTTCCAGTAGTTTCTTGTCCCTCTTGAACTGGGGAGCCCAGAACAGGTCACAGAATTCCAGATGTGCCTTCACTAAGGCAGAGAGAGAAAACCTTCCTCGATCTGCTGGTCACTCTTCTTACTGCATCCCAGGATAACCTTGGACTTCTTGGCCAGAGACATGCTGTAAGCTCTTGGTTCATTTCTTGTCCAATGTAAAGTTAAAACACATTAACTATTTTTTTGCTTAACAAGGAGGCTACTTAATAACGGGACTTAGTGTCTGGGAGCTAACAAACCAGTTTCACCTCTGCTCCTATGCAACAGGCTGAATTCCTACCAGTCTTCTGTGCAACAGGCTGAATTCCTTCTGAGGTGCCAACACAGGACAACACTCCTACCCCAGAGTTTTCTGCTTGAAACTATCTTTCTGCATTATAAAACTGAGCTGAAAGCATCATTGCCACAGGAGATATCTGTGCTCTGCCCGTTCAAGCACAGCTATAGCAAAGAAAACCGCAGGCGCACGGCCGGGTACTTGTACCCGTCAGATCGACGCTTGGATGCCCTCGGACTTTGGGCCCCTCAGCGTTTGTGGGGCCGTCGTCTCCCTGAGGAGAGAGCGGGGTTGCCGAGCGGAGCCGGATCCCGCGGCGGGACCCGCCCTGTCCCCCCCCCCCGGAGCAGCCCCCGCCCCCCT